>JANHGB010043643.1:335-38307 GCA_026283785.1 Coracopsis vasa | reverse complement strand
TTTTTTTTTTTCTTTTTTTTTTTTTTTCTTTTTTTTTTCTGATTTAAGCAAAGGACTGGAAACCTAGATCTTTCCCCAAGACTAGCAAAGCTATAAAACTCAGGCACATCATGTAGGTATGGATCTTCCAAGATTATAGACATGTGGTTGCTAGTGAAATTGGGTTAGTGAAATTTGTTTGGAGATCTGGCCTACTAAGGTTTAATTTTTGTAAGACCATGAACATTTCACATTCGTGTAAATTCCAGCTCAGGCTTGGAGTGTATTGAGTATATGCTGCAACTTTAGAATTGGTCTTAAAAATGGATTCAGATTTGGATGTTTACCTCAGAAATTTCTAGATTTCAGTTTTCTCATCTAATAAAGTAGGCATTATGATTTAGATTTAGCTCAGTGTAAAAGATTAACCCCGGAAAAAAGCAGTTAAGACGTAAATTCAGTTGGCCAGGAATTGATCAGATGTGGGGATAATATGCATAAACTGGAATAATCAGAGAAAAGGAGTGTTACCTTTGTGACTCTATTTCTTCTCTGTGTCTTACGAGCATTGTGATTTATTGTTAAGAACATATGGAACCATTTAAAAAATGAAACAAGAAAGCAAACCTAAATAGCCTTTCTGAATATAATTTTGGTTGATTTACATTGTTTTAGCGCCTGCTTTGTTGTAGTCCGACCGTGTTGTGGCTTTGGTAGGTAATGAGCTCCATCTAGTGACACAGGGCCTGTGTGCGCTCCTTTGGCGACGAGCGAGCGTCTGGTCTGTGCTCGGCTAGGGAGCAGCCGCGTTTTTAAAATACATCTAAAGGGCAGACAGTGCTGTGACACTTCAAAGGAGGAAAATGTAGGCAAAAGTGAAGTGGCTCTGTGAAGGCATTAATCATGTCATTACACTTATTTTGCTTATAGATTGCTTGCACTTAACAAAAGTTTTCTCAAGAAATAAAAATAATTCATCCATATTGCCATAATTCAACTCCATATGCATGTGTATAACATCTACAGAAACAGGAATACAGATGATCACTCAGAAGTTCAAAAACAACCATAGCCTTTCAGTCTAGTTTACCATACTGTTGAATTAGTGCTATAGTCATCTTCAACAGAAACTAAAATTGGTCTTTCATGGCAGCAATTTAGAGGTTTTACTATTGCAAGGTTATAAGCACTACTCTGTGTAATGCTGGAGAGGTCTGACTTTCATGTGTATGATGGTCTCAGGCAGCTCAAATGTGAGTCCTTGGGTGTGCATTGTTAATAGCATATCTTTAAGCTCATTAACTGAAACCTGTAATTGCAGAGCAGAAATGTGATGTCTGTGCTGGCTGCTGCTCACACAAAGAGGAAGCTTATTATGTGAGAATAATTTAGGCCAACTTCAGAGTGCCTCTTAGTAAGAATGCAAAACTCCAGGTTGGCTTACAAAATGTTGCTGCATGTTGGTGATGTTACAAACTAAGTAAGAGAACACTGCCTTTTTATAGGGAAGAACCTGGGGTACCACAATGCTCAGACTGGCCTGGCAGCCAGAGGAAAGCTGTGGAGCCTATACTGCAGCAGGATGTTTTTCTCCACCTCACACCCTTAAAGACAAAGCACATAGACTGCATAGAAAATGCCTTGCATATTAGTAGTAGAGCTATGGAACTGCACATCTAAGGTGTTCCCTTTGTAGCAGCTGCTGTGAAAATAGCAGAGAGAGCAAAACTCTGTAGCTGCTGAGGCGCACAGACCCTCCCAGCCTGTGTGGATATGTGTTTCCTGTGGTTTCCAAGCTAGTTTTAGACTAGCATATTTCAGTTTAGCTTGGTTATTGCTGGCATACCAACGTACGTAGGCATGGTGGAATATTTCTACAGCAGCAGGGACTTAGGATAGGCTCTGGAATGGTCCTGGCAAGCAAGGTAGACACCTGTGGTTGGTGTATACTGAACAGCCTTCTGTTGGTGCCATGTTGTTACCAGTAATTTTGACAATAGTCGTGACCATGATGTGATGATCCCAATATGAACTGCAGTCTAAACATAACCTTGAGAGTGACAGGGGAAAAAATTTAATTAGCAAAGCTAAACTTTCTATTTTGAGAGAAGACTCACGTACAGCCCATCACGCAGAAACAGCAGTTTCCTACGCACTCTGTGTGGAGCTGGTATCAGAGACTGGACAGTAAGAGGGTGCAGCTAAATAATTCTGTAGACTGTGTCTATTAAACACAACTGTTTTCTCCCCCTTTCTTCTTTTTTTTTAAATGTTAATTAAAATTGTATGTAGAAGAGAGGTTATTTATATCCCATTCGCCATCTGCTATGAGAGAAGAATCCAGCTATCCTGTTCAGGTTTACAGTTTTTAGGTTCTATTTAATCCATTGTCTTCAACAGTTCTTTGGAGGAAAAAGCCAGATGTCTGCTGTTGCAGAAGGGCAACAGAAACTCCTCTCGCATGCTGTGTTTTGCTGACTCGCTTTAAGAAGGGGCACATACAAATCTGTACAATTCTTTTTTGTCTGTTAGAAGGAGGAAGAATACTTTCCTAAACTGTTTTAACATCTTGTCATATCTGTTGGATAAACCAAATATTTTATGTTTTCCCTCACATATACTCATATCTGACTGTGGGGTATACTTTATGTTAACACTTTCTTCCTGAGCTTTAGGCCTCATCTTTTTTCATTTCATCATTTTGTCTTGTTGCCTCTTTTTCCCCTTCTGAATTTGTCAGATTCCTCTATTTATAGATAGTAGCAAACATCAGTACAGTAGCAAACTGTGCTTCTTCTCTTTACTGGTATGTTTCTGACTGAGCTAATAGCTGGTGAAAATTGTGTAATTATGCTGGAGTCATTGAGTATTAGCAGCTTGTTACACTTGATGATATATGGGGTAATGCCTTGCAAATTCTTGGGAAGGTGAGGAGAGCTTCAGTTGTGTAACACGTTTGCTTGAGACCAAAGGAGAAGTTAGAAGTCTATGCATGGTTAAAGGGCTATGACCTCACTGGATCATGAAGGTGTGGTGGGATGGTTTATGTGATGGAGAGCTATAATGGAGAGAGACAGCCTTTTTAGGAAGGACAGGCCAAGAATGGCTAGGAGAAGGAGTTGCCCTCAACATGAGAGAGCAGCTGTTATGCATGAGACTCTGCCTCAGGACCCATTGACATTCAATCAAGACTTTAAGGGTGAAGATTAGTGGCCAGATTAGCATCAGTGCTGTTGTAGTGGGTATCTGTTATTGATTTCCTGATCAGGAAGATGCACATGAGGTTGTTCACAGGTTTTTGGAGAACTTCAATCAGTGCATCTTTTGGAAGGACAGTATGGCATGGCTCAAGGAGACTTCTTGAGTGTGTTTATAACAATTTCTTGATAGTTGATCAAGGATCCAACAAGGAAAAGGGGGCTCTGCTGGACCTAATACTTACAAACAAGGCAGAACTGTGGATGGGAAAGTTGGAGCAGTTGGTTTACCTCATACCGGGAACAGTCTGACTGGCATTTTATTCATGCAGACTGATCTCAATTTAATAATTGCTGTGTAGGTGTACAAATGGGTGAGTGTTTTGAGGGTAAAAGCTGAAGCAACAAGACCTGTGGTGTGCTGGCATAATGACAACATGGAATTGTTGATGGAAACCAGCAATTGTCCAGGTTGTACAAAATCTGAATAGTCTGAAGACAACTGTGTATGTGGGTTGTGGAAAAGCAGACAAAAGGTCTGGTCTGCAGGTACTGTCCTAGAATCCTGCAAGTCTCATTTTTATACAAGAATGAATAGACAGCTTATAACAATAAATATTTGCTTTGGAAGGCAGAAGAGGAAAAAAGTAATTGCCTGTATGTGTAGGTTTCATGACCATTCAAAGAGGATTTCAAATATGAAACATTAAGGGAACAGATTCAAAATGACTGCAGAATGCAATAATTGAGGCACTTCTAAAAGCAACATGATAATAAAGGGCTTGGGCTAATTCTTTTTCAGGTTTACCGCTTTGCAGAAATGTATGTCTTTTTCTGTGCTGTCTGCATGGGCTAACTGAAAGAAAATGCTTAGGTTGGACTAAACAAAGGAAAGTGAGTGTAATTTTTGGACAAAGGAACTCAGACCCTGAAAAGACAGCAGACGCTTCAAATGCTGAGCTGGGTAATGACACTCCTTTGCAGTAGGTGCATTAAGTGATGTTGGCTTATAGAAAAGATATTTTGTAGTCTATATGAAAATGTGAACAGCTTGTAGGTTTTTAGACTAAAAAAGAAAATTGCCTTTGTGTTTGTGCTGTTGCACGTTTGTGCTGTTGTACATTGTGCTGTGATGCTCTTTTTTTCTTCCACTGGATAGCCTGGGTCAGGCGAAGCATCTGTTTACTTCTCTCTCTCCTCACATATCAAAATTCTATTTTTAGTCATTAGTTTGGGTGCTTTTGGTTTGATGGTGGGGTGGTTTGGAGGGTTCTGGGGGCTTCTCTTTGTTTGGTTGGGTGTTTTTTTTGTTGGTTTTTTTTTTTTTTTTTTTTTTTTTTAAGTCTTGATTTGACCTATGGTGTAGAACTTATGACTTAAAGCAATGAAACCTGTTGCTGGTATTAAGGACCTCATCTGATATAACACTCAAATTTTGACAAGTATAATTTTCTTGTCCATAAGCAGTGGTGTTGCTCCCATTTTTGGTGATATTCCAGTATTTGATTGAATTTGCCTATTCTCTTCAGACTGCTAGGTAGTTGCAATGAATACTTCGACCAGAGATTCTGTAAAATACTCCTGAAGAAAGTAATTGAAGAGTGAGAGCAGAAGGTAACTGAATACTGATTAGAAGCTACTGTCTGATGTAGTGAAATGCATCTTTGTAGCATTAGAGTGAAGGAGAGAGTAGTGGCACAGATGGTCAATTAGGAGAAAATTTCCACTTTTAACTACTGAAATAACTTGATATTGACAGTAATAGAGCTTGAGTCTCTCAGCCGTGTGTGCTTTTTGTATGTGCTGTATCATTATATTAGATTTTTTGGTGTTATTCTGATTTTCTATATGCTTCTAAAGCGCACTGTATATGCCTGGTTGTTGAGAAACAGATTGTGCAAACACTCAGTAATTTCACTGCTGAAGTTGGGGGGAAAAAAGCAAGATGAAATCTCTGCTAGCTTTCCACAGTATTTTTCATAAATGACTTGAGAATGTGTTCATAATTCAGTCTAGTGAATATACTGCATCCAGATTAAACATCCATGAATGTCTGTGTAAAAGTCCACACCAATTCCTTTGTGCACATGATCCTTATATAATACATGGCACCTTGCTCAGTGGGTGTTCATCATGTTTATTTTTCTGGGAGATCTCTGTTGGCAATTAAAACAATAAGGCAATAGCGCACCATTCTATATGTTGATGTCTTCTAGCTATGTTTCTCAGAGAATCAACACATGTTCCTGAGGCAGCAGCAGCTTCTAGAAGATGTCAAAAATCCTTCTGGAAGCCTAAGGAGATAGAGTAAAATGATGTAAAGCTCTCAAAAGTTTCAAAAAACTTGTGTTGCTTATAAAATAAATTATCTTTAAAATAAATGTGTATGAATGTCTCTGCAGGGTTTTTGTTTGAGTAGAAGAAATGCTAGTGCAAAGAATCTGGTGAGATAATACATTTTGGAAACTACTGTGAATGTTTAATTTCAAAACTTACTGTAAGAGCTGGTGATAACTATGTGCCAACATTTCATAACAGTCTGTTAGCTTGTTCCCCATTAGGAAGTAGGAAGATTTTCCTTATTAAGTGCAGATTTAAACCAGAAACTTTCATTAAGTGAGAGGTTATAAAGCCTTTCAGTTATGAAGGGGTTGTGACCAACTCCAGATTTTTCCAAGAGTTCAGTTAGACTGTCAAACTGTTAAGACCATCCATCTGATTTACACTGTAAGTGAGGAAAAGTGTGAGCTATTAATGGAAAGAAGTTGCTTTTCCTTTTTCCTGTCGTTATATATTTGACTGACAGACAGGAGTCAAGTTGGAGAACTGCAGGTTTTTCTAAGCAGAGTCCTGGAGAGGTGAACATTCATGATAATTGCCTACAACTCCTCTCCCTCTAATTGTGTAACTTTTTACACAAAAGCTGGAATGAAAGGTAATAAATTCTGATTGGTTTTATTTAAAAGTCATTCATGCTACCTTATTGGTAGGAATTGAACATTGAGGTTTTCTGCTCTATCTCAGTTATCCTACTTTGGTGAAATCAGCATTTAAACATGTTCTAAACAAAACATTCAACCTCAGGCACATCACTTTTGTGAAGTGACATTTGAAAACTTTTCCTTGGGAAATACTGCATATCAGTTATTTCCATCCAGCAGGTCAGACTTCAGTGTGAGATGTCAATGTGAATTTTAACAGTATTACATCAGGATAACTTTGAAAAGTCATGTAATGTTATTATTTCACTGCATCAGATATGTCACAGTTGGTGCCTCAGATAATCCAAGCTTATGTGGGAGATTCAGTGACGCTCAATAGTTGAGCTGAAGCCAGACAATCAGACGCACTAGGCTAGAAACCCAACATCTATTGTATTGTGAGCATACTCCTTCTATATCTAGTTGCATGCTTCTGAACACTTTTCAGAAGTGCCTGCTGATGTCTTGTTTGGTAAAGGAAGCCTACATCTTGTCTTGCTTTAGATTTCCAAATGCAGTGGCAAAAAAACCAAGAATTATAATGTTATTCTACAGTGTGACCTGACGTTGTGATGGGAATGTGGATTTGCAGTGATAGTGCTTATCTAATTTTGGCCTAGAGAGATAGTGAATGTATTTCTGGCTGAAAGGAGTGTCTTGCCAAAAGAAGTAGCTGTGAAAGGAGCATACAGGCTGTGGGCTCTGTTTTTCTTTCTTTTTTAAGGAATATGGACAGATAAATTCAATCCATCTTGGGGAAAACATTTAACCTCAGTCTTTGAACAGGTACCTGAGACAGGGTGTTGTTATGGTTGGCCTTTATGGAATCTACTTGTCATATGTATGAAAGTAGCTTCTTGTTTTAATAACAGGAGCAAACTGCAGGGAAAGTGTGGCTCAAATTTACAGATGCTATCCATTGCCACTGTTGACTCATAAAGTCCATGATGTAAATCTACAGATCTTACCAGGCTGTTAGTGTTTGGCAGTTTTTTTGACCTAGACGAACTTGTCCCTTGAGAAGTAAAACATATAAAGGATGATGGAATACAGATTTTTAGAGGTTATATTTTTTTCCAAAATACATTTATTTACTAGGGTTTCAAGTATATTTCTTGATTGAAAGGGTAATGTATCCTGAATGCCTCACTTGGACTAAGCGTCTTGGATGTGGACAAAAATTATTTGTAACTTGATGTTGTGGATGCAAGTAACCTGGAAGAAACCCACACCAGTCATGTCATTTCTACAGCAGGGGAGAAATGAACTTACTTGCAGTGGTGCTGTCCTTAAGAACTGTAGGTGGGTTTTGTCTGCAGGCAGAAGCAGTAATATAGTCTGGGCTTTTATTTCAGAAATACTGAATTAAGGGCACCATTAGGGAGGTGCGCACATGGGCTTGTTTTGGTTTGGGTTTTGGTTTTTTTTGTTTGTTTGTTTGTTTAGTTGGTTGGTTGGTTGTTTTTTTTTTTTTTTTGCACAATTTCCCTCAACAAGACTTCAACCGGCTGTGTGTTGCCTACAGTGCTTGCTAGTCAGTTTTTGAATATGCTGACAGACAGATAGTGAGGAAGAGCAGAACTTCGTATTTGAGCTGCTGCTTACCAGAATATATCTACCTCATTTCTTCTTTCAGAGAATCTTACATCCTTCTGAGCTCATTTGTGAATTCTTCAATCCAGGACATTTTTTTTTTTCCAGTTTACTACCATAAGATTAAAAGTTTTACACATAAGAAGTAAAACTGCATAAACGACCTTAAAAGAGAACAGGAGTGGATCCCAGGTCTCTTGAGACTTTGGCTTTAACTGTTGACCGTCTTGTATGTGTTGAGAATGTTCCGAAGGATAACTTGCTATTGTACACTTCTGGTAAGAAACTGACTGCCAATACAGTTGGGTTTTTTTCTTTTTCAGTATTTAATTGTGCTACTGAAGCAAGTTTAGAATTCTTAATGATGATCATTATAACTGTATTTAAAATTAAAACACGTTTTTTCTTACTAAAAAAAAAAAAAAACAAACCAAAACCAAACCCAGAACTGATTAAGTTCTTATGTTTTGGTTAAATCACATTGCAAGTACCTGAAATTTGTTAAGTATAAATCAGTATTTACAGAAGACCCAAAAGACAGTACCTATTAAACATCATGCCAATGTACAATGTTTTTTAAATTTTGCTGCTCCTTATGTTTTTGCAATTTAAATAAATCTGTTACTAATCTTACCTCCTTTCAGTTGCAGAACACAAGATGATGTTAACTTCCTTGAGGTCCCTTAGCAGCACAATAGTAATTTTGATAAAAATACATTCTATTATTATTATCATAATTCCATGGACAGGAGGAAGTTAATCAAAGAGCCAATAGCATTGATTCCAGTGTTAAAGACTATTAGACTATTGTGAATAGTCTCTCCAGTGTCTCAGCATCAGTGGTGAACTGGAGAGTTAACTGCTCTGGCGTCTGACACACAAGTAAGCCAAGGAGGGACTGAAAGAAAATTGGTCTCCTCTCCATGGTACAGGACTGGCTAATCTCACTGGGATTCTTCCTGTTGTTTCTGTAAAAGGTGTTTAAAAGATGGGGTTTTGTGTTGTTGTTTCTAGAGGCTGAAGAAGTCTCTAATAAAGTCGTACTTTCTCTAAATGAGAGCAGATGTAGGAATTAGAATTTTTCTGCCTCTAGAACTCCAATGGCTTAAACATTTGTTTAGTTTTTGTTTCTCTGTTTAGATGATTGGGAAATGCTTTGCAGAGTTGTCGTCTGCTACATATTTTGCATTCTGCTAGTCTTCATTTAAAGAGAAGTGTGGCTTAGTATGCAAAGGGTAGTTATCTTATAGGTCAGACAGACCGGACAAACTCTCCTTTCATCTACCCCATGCCTCTTATTTGCCTTTTTTCAGTAGGTTTCTAAGCCTCCGGTGTGATACTGTTTAAACTCTAGAACAATTTAGACAATATATTTGTTAATTGCTACCGATTCCTATTACAATGCCATTTTTCTAGGCACTCTGAAGAGTTTACAGCTCTTAGAGTTGTGCACTGCTGCCAGCTAAAAGCACAATAATTTTAGGTAAATCTTCTAGAAGGTCATTGCTGTAGTTATTGTTTGCTGTAGTTATTATCAAAATTCTCATCTTAGCTCTAATGCTACTGCAGTAGGTTTGATATGAAAAATCTATTTAAACTGGAAATCTGTGTGGACCTTGTTGCACAATGGAGTAAAGCACAGGGCAAAAGCTGTGCTGTTAAGGGAGATCTGTGTGAAATTTGCTTCTTTCCATTGTTGTGGAAGTCTTTGTTAGGCTGGAAATTGTGGCTTTTTTTCAAAGCCAGTTAAAAGGCCAGGTAGGGTTGGGAAACTGCTTAGTAGGTTCTTGTCACAAATTCACTGTTTCCATGTATTTAGGAAGTAGAATGAAGGTAACTGGATAGTTCTTACAGTGACTCTCCAGGTAAAGTAGTATAAGGCTGCAATTAGAGAGAAATCAGGTCACACAGGGCCAGAGGACTTTAATCCCTTCAGTGTTGTTGCCCACCTCTCATTTTTCAGCCATGGCCTTCACATTCCATTATGAGGTGCTAAAAATCAATCCAAGAATCCAGCAGAGAGGATTCACTGATGTGGTTTTAATGGGGGCAGTTCTGCGATCAGCGTACCAGCAAGAGACCTATTTCAGTGCCCTCTTCATTGTTGCGGATTGAGGAGTTAATGCAGCCCTTTACATGCTCTGCTCCATTCATGTGATGCTTATAATTATAATGTGGGCAGCTCTTTGCCTGGTTACCTAGTACTAAGCTAATTTATGGGCAAGCAAAGGAGATTTTATTGGTTGTTCACCCAGGAAGCACCATGTAAAGTAATCCTATGTTTCTTCAAGGATTTATTTCTATTCTGCTATTCTCCCTTTCCCAAACTAAAACAGTCTTGACATCTACCTGCTGTCATCTTTTTCCCTGAAGAGTTTATATACCCAGAATGAGTATTGGAACTGACTTTTCAAAGGATGGCCATCCAAGGATTCATGGGATGGTGTGTATACACGTAAACTCCAGAGGTCTATCTCCAATGATTAAATTGACAATCTGTCATTACCAAACAAACATTGAAGTTGTTAGAAATAAAGATTTTATCCCTTTGGGAAGAAAGTATCTAATACTTAAAGGACTTCCCTTATTTTACATTTTAGCCCAAAATAGCTTGGGCTTTTAATCTTCAAAGCTCTGACATTTTTTAGGTCTATTTTGATGCTTGTGATAGTCTCTTTGAGCTTTGTACAAATGGAATTGATTAAGTAAGATGCTTGGATTTACAGTTAATAGAGTATAACAACAACAACAAAGTCTGATAAGGCTTTTGAAACTCATTTGTAGTAACTTCTGTAACATGACATGCTAAGAATGTGTACTGATACAGCATTTTAAGATCTATTGATGCTTGTTTAGGGTAACCCGCACAAGCCATTTCTGGCTTTGCTGCTGTAAGAAATAACAAACAAAATAAAATAGAAAACTAAACAAAAACCAGAACACAAGTATAAGATCGTCAAAGTTCCTTCTCCCACCTTACGTAATAAAGTTAGCTATTAATAACTTCTTGTGTTTAAAAAGGGAAACTGGGGGCTTGTACAACTGCATTCCCTTTCTAGATGAGTACCTAACCTGCTGAGTGGCCTTGGTTATCCCTTTCTCCCCTTCCGCAGGGGCTTCCCTCCTGGGAGTCTAATTTATTCACCTGTACGAAAGTGATGGTACTTTGTCATGGTTTGCTTTTGTTTGTAATTGCTTTGGGATTCTTTTTTTCTTTCTCATTTTCTGCTAAAGTCTAGAAATATATTTCTGTTGTACGTATTTTTTCAAAAGTGTTGTTACAGTTGTGACTTGAGGCTATTAATTTCTCACACTTAAGAGTAATAGTTCTTTGACTGTGCTTCAAAGGCATCTAGAAATAGGTTTTCTCCAGTATCACCATAAATGCTTCTCTTAATTATCTTCTCATCAGTTTTTCACCTTGAAGACAATCCTTTGAACAGATCAAAGTGGGGAGCTACAGCTCCAGACTAACAGTTACGATACTAACTACACCTTGTACCCTGTCTCTTTCTGGCAGTTGAGTACTGTTATTAACTGGGGTTTCTTTGCTTCTTTCTCTGTTTCTAAGGGTATGGTAATGTTTCTGTACCCCTCTTCCAGAGCAGTCCGATGGCGCAGAGGTGGTTCCCATCCATTGTGTGAATAAGTCTTACGGAAGCAGAAACTAACTTGACAAAACCAGGAACTCTCTTTTCCTACCAGTAGAGGTTTTCTGTTTTGTTGGGGTTTTTTTGTGGGGGTGGAGGGGTCTGCTCTGTGTGTGGTTTTGGTTTTGTGTGTTTTGTTTTGGTTGCTTTGTTTTAGGGTACTGTACCCCTGACTTACCTCAAACCAGCTCTTTTTTTCTTTTGCAGTCAGTACCAAAAGTGTGGTGTTACTAGGTGTCACGGAAAAGAGGAATTTATATCTGATTATGAAGCTAGAGATGTATTCACAGTCCCTGAGGACTGGATATTTGCTCAGTGTGCAGTTGAATGTGTTGCTTTTGATCAGAGAAGTCTCATGAGAATTCGAGGGATGGGGAGCCTGACAGGTAAATGAGCATTGCAAGATGAAGTGCTGAAGGGCTCTCAAAGAACAAACACAGGAGTTGTATGTAGAGAGTTCAGTAAAACCTGGAGATTTATGTGGCTCGTGCTCTTCAACTCTGTTGACCTGTGGGGCAATGCATGTCATGATGCATCTGCTTTGAAGGACTCTTGTATCCAAAGGTGTGAGAATGAAGCAAGTTCCTTTGCTAAATGATTCTTTTCTCTTTTTCAGTCACTAGTGCCTCTCAGTTATGTCTCTTTCTGTTGGTTATTTTCTTTGGGAAGTAAGACAGTTGCCTTTGAGTCTTGAAAGGAATGTTGTCATATGAGTGGTAAAAACATTAAGTTTGAGCTTCCATTATAGTTTGGCTGTCCTTTTGGATTTGAAGCTCCATGTGAAAATGTTCTGTTGCAATGTGGGGAAGTGATAATAATTCCTTTTTATAGTTTTCTTGAGCTTTTTAGCATCTGCAGTACAATACTGTAGTCCATTTTGAGTGCAGTTCTATAGCAGGTAGATGATAAACTACAGAACTAGAAGAGCTGATGTTGAAGAGGTGCCTGGAAAGATTTATATCAAAGAGAAGACTAGAAAACCTTTACAGGAAATTTTAAATATATTACAGGCTATAGGGAAATGTCTGAGATGTATGGATATGTAGGTATTAGCGGAACATGTATTCTGGGCTATTTAACTAGATAGCAGTTGCATGGATGTTTGCACTTGTTTGACTGGACTCAATTGTCTGTGCATTCCCTTCCAGTCTAGTATTCTGAGTGAAATCTAGCATATAATTGCTATCCCAAGTGTGGCAGAGTGCCACAACAGATGTCCTCAATAATAAAAGGAGAGGGTAGAGAATCTAGCAGTGTAAGTAGTAGTAAGGGGATGACGGTGTGTGATAAGAGACATTAGAGTAAGTATCAGGCAGGTGTTTGGTTTTGGTTTTGTTTTCTGTCTTCTGCAAGTGATGCAGTCACACTGGTTTATTTCTTCTTGAGTTACATTTGATGGAATCCAAGAGTGAAAGTTGTGTTCTCTCTTACCTTGCCAAAGGGTGACCAGAGGGACTGGGAATTTACCAAATTTTGCAGAAGTTGATGTTGGGGTAAAGGATTGGTATCAATAGATTATTTCTGTCTGTCTAATAAAAGTGGATAAATTTAACCCAGTATTTTTCCACCTACATGGGAACCATGTAAAAGCTTAACTGTTAGGGATTCGTGTTGCCTTACAGGATACCACTTTGTCTTACAGACAGAGCCATCCTCCTTCCCCTGCCTTCTGCTACAGATGAAGCAGAATAGTAAAGGAGAGGACAGTTGCATTTGCAGCATCTGTGCAAATAAACAGATAATTAACACAGATTTTTTCCAATATAATTTTCAGATGCAGAAAGCACTTAAATATCGGTCTTCTTGCCAGAACCACTGGTTTGAGGGAAAGAAAACTATCTTGTAAAATTATTCCTTAGGCTGAGCAAATTAACAGTGTTTTTGAAGAAAGTTTTACAGAGATAGAATACTGTTTCATCTATTCCTAAACTATGTATACAGAGCAGACAAGTTACTGATAAGGCTGTGAAGCAGACATTGATAGTTTTAGAGATTTGTGCACCTTAGTGTCTTTGATGGGTTTTGATTTATTTTTGTTGGGGTTTTTTTGTTGTTGTGTTTTTTTTTGTTTTTTTTTTTTTTTCTTTTAAAAGCATTCTTTTCCAGATTTTCTAATGAAGGCACTTTGGAGAACACTTTTCTTCACCAAAATTTAATGATAAAACATGTGGACCAACTGAATTTATTAGTGTACATGTGGACTTCAGGATTTCTTCTCAAATTTTTCCTAATCTCTTCCCTTCTCTTCCAAACCCCATTAATTTTGGATCAGGACTAGTTTTTTTCTAAGTCAGCCTTGTAAATTCCACTAGTCCTATTTTGAAATTACTTCCTGAATTATGAAATATACATGTGTGTGTTTCATTATTGTACAGTCGCATATAGAATAGAATTCACTTGCTATTATGTGTGTGATCCAGTTAAGTCACTCATGTCGGCAAGAAACAAGACTCAACTGCTTCTAGTCCTTTTTTTTTCTCCCTCCTCCTTCTTTTTTTTTTAATGGACATTTAAGTCTTTTTCAAATGTAATGGTCAGAATGCCAAGATTAAAACCCTAACTTCTGTGGGAGCATTTTCACTGCAGTCAGATTTTGTTTCAAGCCCTGTTGGTTGGATAAGAGTGTATACAGGTGAAGAGGACAGGCTGCTAAAAGAAAACATACTTAGCATCTCAAAATACAAGCTCTTAGCTTATGTGGTAACTCAAAATGGCCTGAGTTTTCAGGAAGTAGAGAGTGCTTTTCTAGTATCTATTCTTTTTCAAGCTATTTCACTTCAAGAGAGCACCACCATTGCATTTCAGTTAATTTGAACCTAGTTCTACTTTCAGTTTGTCATTTCGAGGCTTTAAGGAAGACTGTATTGCTTGCTGAGCATTAGTTTAGCCAACAATAAACCAGGTGTATTTGCATTTTGGCATTGCTTTTATAAGATGGGAAGAATGCCTTTGTGAGAGAAGTGACCTTAGTGAAAGCAGTTGTCCCAAATGAAGCAGTGCACAGCAGGACCGAGTGACAGCACTGGTTTAGCACCTCACAAACCAGGAAAAGTCTTTCCACTATAACTCCAACACCATTTTGATGCTGTATTTTTCTTTGTTGTCTTTTAGAGAAACTAAACAGTGCAACATTATACAAGGGACTAGTCACTGTCAAGTCAGCTTTGTGGCACTCCCAAAGTGCTTGCCTGATTTGGAAGCTTTGGATGCTGAACAGTCTTCTGAATGAAAATTAGCTTATTCATTAAATTTCAAATACTGTGATATTGTAACTCCTCTTCAATTCTGTGACAGCAGTTCATCACTTCATTTCAGTGTGATTATTGTTAGTTTTATGTTAATTTCAGAGTGGTCCCATAGCATGACTTATTATTTATTTGTCTCCTAAAATGCAATCCAATTTATCTTTTTATTATTTTAGCTCTATGTATAATAACTCAATACTCTAAAGGAAGCCTCTGAATACTTTGTCAGTGAAGTAAATTAAGCAAGCATGCTGTCTTGTCTTCATAGTTTATTTTATCTGTGTTGTGGTGGGTCCATTCTCTTTCTGAAGTTTCAAGTATAGAAAGCATCAATAGCAGGTTATGACAAATACATTGCTATTTTGTCAAGATCATTTTTATTGCATAGATCTTTGTGGCCCAAGAAAATCAGCACATTTACCTTTCTGTTAGAGAAGCTAGGAGAAGCAGCAATGGATACCAGTAACAGATCAGGTGAAGACTTCTGGGCAAGATATCTTCTGCTTGCTTCCCTGGGGCATTACACTATAGTGGCTGGACTTGCTGTGTCAGTTCATCATCTTTGCAGGAGTGTTAATGAGCCAAATTAATCCTGGATGCTACTGAAATTACTTGGAGCTTGATTCCAACTGCAATGTGGTATTTTTACTTAGCCTGCTGTGAAAAGGCATACTGCATTTCAGGAGGGTTCAGTAAAATAACTTACGTTCTGCTTGTAGAGTGCAGAAGATGGATTCATGACTGGGTAGTTTGTGGAAAAAGTTGTGCATGCTTATTTAGTTTAGAAAAACAGGGACACCCTAGTAGTTCCTATTCTTTAGAAACTATGCTAGTTTTTATTAAATGTGGGCTTTAGCAGCATCTTTCTGCAGTGTAACTGACTGGAGTTCTTGGTAATTTAAAGGCCTTTCTGATCTGGCACTTTTGTGGCTGAAAGGGGACGTGTGGTAAAAAGAAGTTAATTTCCTGGCAAAAACTGAAGTTGCTTGGCCTCTATTGATTAAGCATGTGCCTAGGAATACAAGTGTACCCATGTACAATTTTCACATAAATATGCAAGTATATAAAATCCCTGCATGGGATGTTAAATCAAGCAGTTAATATAGGATTAAAACTGCAAATTAGTCTTCTCGTTAATTACTCACCCGAATAAAAATACACACTCATTTCTGATTACTTGGTTGTTCTTTGCACGCGTGACAAGATTACACTGATGTGGCTATGCTTCTATAGATTATGTGACTGGGAGAGCAGTATTTGAATCTGAGAGCTGATTGAACATTCAGCTGTGCTTTGTGGAGCTGCCTGGAAATGCCCAGGATGCTGCTTCCCATCCTTTTCTTTGTTGTTCTGCACTCTGAAATGTTATTTTCTTTTGAAGAAGAGCAGTAAGTGACTTGCAAATGCTGTTTTCATCACGAGGGCCTGAAGTTTATTCTTCCTCAGCTTTGTGCTTTTAAGAAAAGCAATTTCCACCTCTGTGGGTTTTTTCCTCTTCAAATATGTTTGTAACTATGTATCTAGCAAAGCATTTATTTTTAGTTATTCCTTCACCTTCTTTATTCCTAAGGGTCTTTTCAAATGATGTAGTCTCTTTCCTGTCACCTATTTTTATGTCCTTTTTTTCTACCTCACAGCCTATCCTTATTGTTTCCTACAGTGATTGTTCTTGCTGTGGGCATGCTCTTCTCTGTTCTACTTTAATATGTCATCCTACGCCACTTTCTATTTCAGTAGATCTCCATGTATTTTATCTGCCCATCTGCTAACTTCTGCCTCTCTTTGCTTTCCAGCTTCTCATTTGTCTTCCAAATTATCTGTGCTCTTCTCCCCCCTCCACTTAATAATTTCAGTGTTTGGGTCTTTAGCACTGGCCAGCTAACCAGGCCAAGCAGTGCAGGCAGAACTAGCAGAGCTAATTCTTCCAGGAGACAAGGGAATTGTGAATAATTTGGTTTGGAAAGGATATCCTGAGCCATTCAGTCTCATGAAGGAAAAGTAGTTTTGATTAGGTCATTTTGCAGGGCCTTGTCCAGTGAAGTTCTGAATATTACTAAAAAACTCACTGACTTTAGATTTTCATCCTTTTATCATCATAAGCCTATTTGACACCTTAAAGACACACACAGAATTTTTCCGTCTTGACAACCTTACTGTTGGATGTTATAGTGTTAGAGATAAAGGGCTACATGCAAGAAGTGGCAGAGCCTTGCAAGCAGAATCCTCCACAGCATTCAGATGATTATCTGTGGCATTGGAGATAAGCAGCTGAGATAACATGCCTTGCAGCTCCAGTAAAATTAATGCAGTTTTGCATACCCATGAAGAAGTCATCACATTTGTACAGCCGTAGGTAGGTATCTTGCTATTACTATTAAAAAAATAATCTAATCAAAGCAGAAGATAGTAGCAAGTAGCAAAGGTTGAATTTAGAGAACTGGATGCAAACATCGTGTAAAAATGATGGAAAGATGCTGGGAGCTGTCAAGGAGAGTATCTTGAAATGGGGTTTGCAATCATGGGCAGTACTAAGACTTTTGGAACCTGTGTGCTTTGGCTGTTCTGTGAGGAAATCTATGGTAACAGCAAACACTGCTGCTCTCATGTTAGGATTAAGATAGCATAGGCATGCTCTGCTCTTCTAAGATTATGTAACGTTGCTAGGTCACACATGCTGAAAGTATGAAAAGGTACTATATAGAGGTGAAGACATCAGAAGAAAAGGGACTAAAACAAAAGAAAAATTAAAGGGTTGGTCTCTGGTTATTTTTCTCAGTGAAGATATGTGTTTCAGCCCTTTATAGATCTGAAGATCAGAAGCTTATTGAAACTGTCAATCAAACCATAAATGAGGGAAAATATTATGTTTATTATGAATGTTGAAAGTGAATTGTGAATTCTGGCAAGAGTAGACAGTTTCAGTCATTTATTCATTGTGACTCTTCCTCTGCATGGGCATTCATGGAATGACTGCTTGACTTGCTCGAATTGCAAGCATTTTTTCTTTATCAGTGATGTTATTGAATCCCTATATAATACATCAGTAAGTATATGTAGATAATATGAACTATGGACAGTAATTCCTGGCCATATGCCTCACTTTTACCAGACTTATTTACTATACTCAAATGAATTTCTTAAGATAAAACTCATTTTATGCAAAATATCAGAATTAATTCACTTTATTATACTAGTCTTACTGTACTCCCTGGGTTTTACCTAAACCTCGACTTTCTGACAGTATAATGGGCAGAAGTGGCTTTCATTCCTGTGTCCTGACAAAATCAGGTGCTGAGCAAATGGAATTTGCTTGAGTCTTAGCAAGTTGTCCAGGCTCACTGAAGAAAAGCCACTAGAGTTGGCTGTTTCAAACTGTTTCTTCAGCTTGCAATTTGTCAGTTCCTCCTGGCTACCCTTGTAGTGACAAAAATAAATCAGCAATGTCTGATCAAGATTTTGAAGCCTTTCTGTTTGCTCTGAGTTGTTTCAACTGTAACTCACACAAGGGGCACGTCCAGGTTGCAGAACTACTTCATGAACTTCATAGTGATACCTATCTCCTATTTACTTTCAAAGTGTATTTGAGTATGTAATCCTAAAACATCTACAGCTGTTAGATCCTGGCTCTTCAAGTTTGCATTTCTTCTTTCAGGACATTGTGACAGCTAATCACAGTGATCAGAGATTATATTTCTGGGCTTGAAGGCAAGGGATCTGGGGACACACAATCTTCTAAGCAATTGGGGTTTCATTTTGTGTTCTTTCTCTTTTTTATACCACCAGTTTCTGAGCTCTTGACTGGCAGATCTGTCTTGCATAACTTATTCTGAATGCACGCTTTCTTCTGGTGATGAAAGATGTTCAATAGGATAGCAGAAGGCTTTTAATTTTCTGATTGGAAAGTTCAAATGCAAGTTTACATTGTACCTAGTTTGGTTATTTTCCCTGTCATGAATTTTTAAATTGTTCATGTATACATGTATTGTTGGCGACATGGACAGTGGGATTGAAGCACCCCCAGCAAGTCTGCCAATGACACCAGGCTGTGTGGTTCGGTTGATACACTGCAGGGAAGGATGCCATCCAAAGGGTCCATGACACACTTGAGGGTGAGCCAACACCAACCTTATGAAGTTCAACCAAGCCAAGTGTGAAGGGTAGGGGCAATCCCAGGCACAGCTACACGCTGGGCGGAGAAGAGATTCAGAGCAACCCTGTGGAGAAGGACTTGAGGGTATTGGTCAACGAGAAACCGAACATGAGCTGGCAGTGTGTGCTCACAGCCCAGAAAGCCAAATGTATCCTGGGCTGCATCAAAAGGAACATGACCAGCAGGTCAAAGGAGGTGATCCTGCCCCTCTACTCTGCTCTCGTGAGACCTCACTTGAAGTGTTGTGTGCAGTTCTGGTGTCCACAAAATAAAAAGGACATGGAACTGTTGGAGCAAGTCCAGAGGAGGGCCACGAGGATGATCAGGGGGCTGGAGCACCTCCTGTATGAAGATAAGCTGAGAAAGTTGGGGCTGTTGAGCCTGGAGAAGAGAAGGCTGCGTGGAGACCTCATAGCAGCCTTCCAGTATCTGAAGGGGGACTATAAAGATGCTGGGGAGGGACTCTTCGTTAGGGACTGTAGTGATAGGACAAGGGGTAACGGGTTAAAACTTAAACAGGGGGAGCTTAGATTGGATATAAGGAAGAAGTTCTTTACTGTAAGGGTCGTGAGGCACTGGAATGGGTTGCCCAGGGAAGTTATGAATGCTCCATCCCTGGCGGTGTTCAAGGCCAGACTAGACAGAGCCTTGGGTGACATGGTTTAGTGTGAGGTGTCCCTGCCCAAGGCAGGGGGTTTGGAACCAGATGATCTTAAGGTCCTTTCCAACCCTAACTATTCTGATTCTATGATTCTTTCACAGTAATCTCTGTGTCTTTTATTCATTGGTGAATGAACAGAAAATGGGGGTGCAGCTATTCTCTCCTCTTTAACAGTGAAGAGACACTGCTCTGAAAAACTGAACTCTGACTATGTGAAGAGACACCTGCAGCAGGGAGTAGAACCAGAGCAGGTGCTATGGGGAGGCATTTCTCAATGTTCCCAAAGCTAATCAATGTTTTCTGAAACTCGGCAATACATCAGCTTGCTTTGTGAGGTGACTCTGTACAGGTGAGGAAAGAAGAGGAACATCTTGCACTGAATCAAGGTAGCCAAACCTCCAACCCTCTTGCGGAAGTACACACCTGAGAGGTATGATTCCTCATCATTCCTGATATGTTACAGAGCCTGTGATTTAACATGCATACTATTCATTTACTGTCATTCAAGTCTACTTCAAGATTTGCATCATTGTATCAAAGTTTTCACTGTGATTTTCTGGCTTAAAAAATAAATGCATTGATGCAAAAAGTAATGAAAGATAACACTGCAAGTGTGTATTCTATTATAATCCATTTTCAGCATATTTTCCAAAAAAGCAGGTTAACTTCTTGTTTTCGTGGATACCAAACCAGAACAGCTACCTGGATATAAATATAGAAGAAAAGTAAGATGCAGCAGAGCAAGAAACAAGGAGAAGTACTGATGAATTAAGTTACTGCACTTTTAGATTTATAAGCTGGTATGATGTTTCAAATGTAGCCATCCCTAAAGAGAGACTGTAATTTAGACCTCATGTCGAAACATTCAAATGCCACAAGGAAGGGAGAACAGTGCCTCATCTCTAATTTGAAATATTTCAAGTACCTGACATCCACTTTTAGTGATGAGGTCTAAAAATGCATCTGCAGTACATCCTGTAATTACATGCAAACATTTTAATAATGGAATCAGAGTATATTTTCAGGGTATTTTTCTCTCCTTTTTCTCTCTGTCTGTCTAATTTGTCTCTCTCCAGGAGCTTTTCTGTTTAGGGCTCCTCTGTACTCCTCCTATAACAAATCTACAATTTCTTATTTTATTCAGAAATATATAAAGAATTAAGTCAAATATTATCTCTGGTGCATATTTCATTCTGTAAGCTACACCTATTCAATAATACATTCATTGTTAGAGACTGCAATAAAGGGAGAAGGCATATGAAAATCTTTTGACCTTCATCATTAAAAAAGTCCAATGACAGATAGGTTTTGATTAATTGAAAAAGCTATAAAGCCATCAGTTTTATGTTCAAGGGCAGAAAGTTCTCTGCATCGACAGAAAAACCCTTGCAGTTAAGACTCAGACTTGGGAGGCCTTTGCTCAATTTACAATACTAGCACAGTATTCCTGTTTGATCACAAGTACAAAGCACTTGAGATAATTCTAAAAAGTAATTAGCCTTTTCAATGTCTAGGGTCATGCATCAGTGTCAAGTTTAAAACTGAGATTTCATGCTCACAATCCGAGTCAGACATCTAAAGGAAGGTTATTCATGAGCAGGGAGGAGTAAATCACAGAAAGGACTTGAGCACTTGCTAGGTATGCCAATAGGGTGTCTTTTCTGTCACCTATAAAAGATAGCTGAGCTGCAAGAAAAGCAGAAGGTGATCATCAAGCTAATAGTTTAGTGGTGTGATGCTGGAAGCATTAACTTCAGATAGGCCCATTCATGACGCATTGGTACCTGCAGCTCAAATGCTTCATTTGGTTCTTGGCTTGAGAGGTCAGTAACATGCAAAAATGGTGTTCTAAAGTTAATGAAATGTTTCCACAGACTTCAGTTAATATTTGATCAGTAACATAACTGTCAAGAGCATCAAGTCCTTTCAATACTTATTGAAGGAATTATTTCCCAAAGGTTGCCAAGAAAAGTGGAGGTGTCACATTTGGATACATGCAGTAACTATAAAAATATCACATGGGGCATACTAGCTTAATTACAGTAAGTGAGTGACAAGCAACCATAGCTTGAACTTAGCTAGACAAACAAGCAGTGAAGTTGCACTAGTAATGATTTGCATCATTGCTTGTTCTGATGGTCAGTATCACCTTATCCTTGTCATTTGTTTATCACATCCAACAGGGAAATTTGGTTGTCAAGATTTAAGAGACAGGCATCCCTGCCCTCGAAGTCTTTTTGAGACATTGTGGTGAACTTCAGTTGGCAGGGCCAGAATGTAGAAGAATCAGGAGTAGCATACCCAAGCTGTTCAGCCCACATGACAGAACTTTTCCAAACAGTAAGAAACAACAACAGAACAGGTTTTCTTGAAAAACAGTTATCATTTTCCCTCTCAGTATTCAGTATTTCGGGAATTTCTCAGGTTTTATGACCTTTTAGATATATTCATTCACACATTATGAAAGGAGGCATTAACCAGCTGAACCCTAGCTAAATGCTTATTTCGTGCATTTGTAACTTGAGATAAAAATGTCACTGATTCCCATGCCTGCTGTTATCATCTCTCTTAACTGCACAGCTTCTTGTTTTCTAGTGGAAAGAAAATATTCTAATATGCTGCTCATTAATAGGCAAGTATTGGTTCTTTTTAAAAATTGCCTGTCAAGTTGCTTTTCTTTAGAAGTTGTCTAATGAGTATTCAATTTAAAGCATCAAATCCTTCTGTCCTTGCATTCCTTAGTATTCAATTTCATTTTGAATGGAATTTTGTAAAGCAGTACTTTTGAACCCATGTACCTCTTCCCTTTGTGCAGTCAATTCTTTTCTTTGACATTTTAAATGATTATTTTCCCCACTGAAGCCATTATAGTTTAAAAAGTGCAAGATAGAGGCAAGCTCTCTAGTAATGATCAATTTTGTGGACTTTTTAGATATATTTTTCAAGTTATCCTCAGGCATAGATATTTATAAGATCAGTTTGCCTTGCAGACTCTTTGTGCTAGCTGATAAGGAAGAAGGGAAGGAAAAAAAGTCCTGGTGTGACTGCCATATCCCAGGCAGCGTCTGCAGATCTGCAGTTACAGAACAGCTAACCTCTAAATGTGGGCAGAATTCATAGGACAACAATGAGCACGGGGCTCACAAAAGTCATTTTGTCAAAATAAATGAAAGATTGTACACCAAATGCTAGCTGTTTACTTACAGTACTAATAACTCCAAGGTACAGCACTACATATCAAATATTAGACATACAGTGGTCTAACCTCTAAACAAGGCATAAAATTAGATAAAAGAAGTATTTGTGCAAAATGGTAAGTTCAACTGATTAGCAGAGGTTCATTCCACAGCTGCTTTAACCAGCAGAACTCAGGATAATTACCACTCCTCAAACGCCAATAGTCTCCCTCTGTATTTCAGTGAAATGCTAGCACTTTTCTTTAATGTCTAGCTCTGTAACTACCATTAGATCTCTGCTAGAGATTTGACTCTGAAAAGTCATTTATTTTAGATTCAGGTTTTTATTCTCTTTTTTTCTTTGGCATAGAAGTGAACTTTAATAACTTACTCACATGCTCCAAACCCCTTGTTATTTCCTCTCCCCTTCTCAATATGAATCATGTTATTAACAAAAGCTTTACAAACCAGCTCACATATAGCTATTTATTAAGCTCTTCCCAAATGCATCATACATTTTTAGGAACACATTGTTAAAACAAGTATGATTGTTGGCTTTCTTTGCATAACTGTCCCAAAAGATATCTTTCCTTTGAGGAAAGAAACCACCTGACTCCTCCTGACCAGACACAGTCTCCTTCCGAACGTTACAACATAGTTTACTCTTCTGCATGTGTGTGTCCCTTCCCCATTTGTTCTTAAAGAACTTCATCACTGAGCTTGCCATTACTCTCATCCTCGTCCTTCTGGTTTCTACTCACCCATATTTTTGCATGTAGCATCCTTCACCTGTGGTTTTCATTCCCTCTCATTATCTGTGTATGTGACAGCAAAGCCCTGTCTTTTTTCCCCTTTCTACCTTTATCAGTTTTCAGGCAAACACTTTCAAGCAACAGCCTTCTCACCCAGTGCCCTGCTCAGTATTTTTCTATTCCTAACAGCATCCTATCTGGAGACAAAATAAGCCATTACTGTTAATACTCAATATTTGCATAACACCAATTCCCTAAGACAGATACTCCATGATTGCCTCTACAGGGACATCGCAAGAACTAAGCTTACATATCAATAAAAGTAGAAAGTCACACATATCTATCTACGTCATACCCCAGAGAATTACTGTAGTAATTTCAGTTTTAAGCTCAATAGAAAAGCAAGCCATGTCCTGCTTGTTCTCTAGGCCTACATTCCTATTCAATACATCTCCAAAGGAAGGATCAATCATGATATTTTGCAGCTGCATCACAAAGGTTCTTTCAAATGCTGGGGTCATTGCAGGTGGTGAAGTCAAA
Source organism: Coracopsis vasa (assembly GCA_026283785.1). NCBI lineage: Eukaryota > Metazoa > Chordata > Aves > Psittaciformes > Psittacidae > Coracopsis > Coracopsis vasa. The sequence continues at coordinate 14,383 of JANHGB010043643.1, read as the reverse complement.
TGTCAAGAGATACCTGCCAAAGATTATTTCATCTTCTAAAACTTCAGTGCATTTTTAAAAAATGTTGAATTACCTTCAAAATTAGAACAACTAGGCAATTGTAAAACATATTTTGCCATTAATGTAATTGCTTTCAGCCATATTTCTTGGACATTTTGTATTTGACAGAAAGAAGGAAGAAACCATGCCAATTCATTTTGTGTAAGTGGTGAACTTGATGAACTCAGCCAATTACATGATGGCCTTAGTCTATTTGTAGTAGAGGAGAATTGAATCACAAGTTTTTATCTGGAATGAATTATCATAGGAAAAAGATAAAATGTTGACATTAATCTTCATCACAGTAAACAGTGTAGCCATTACTTACTGCTGTTAGGTTGTGCTCCAGGTTATACAGACTCATACTGAGACATTACTCAGTATAAATTACTTCAAATGGGGGTGGGTTTCAGTTTTTGCATTGTGTAGGGCAGCCACGTCTCTCAGAACACCATACGGCAGTAAGTATACCTCAGAACCTCATGGCATATGATGAGTTCCAGACAGACTGTAGGAAAAATGTGTCTATTGATTTTCATCCTCCCCCTCCAACCACCCACGAGGCATTAACTGCTTGCTTTCCTCTCTCACCACACTAGTGAAGTAGCACAATTAACTGAACTGCTAGTCTTGAGTTCTCACAACGCTATTATACATACCCCTCTTAAAGTCTTTTTCAAAATCAGGCCAAGCCCTGTAATACAAACACATTTCTTCCCTCATTCCTTGCCAGATGATTTTCACTCTCCTCAGCTGCTCCCTTATTTTGCCTTTGTCTCTCAGAGTTCATCTCATACATCAGCTGACCAAAGGCAGAGTTCAATAACAGTCACCTATCAGTGTACCCTTGTTGCATACACAGCAAGACAATTCCAGCTAGCACCTAATTTTTGGGTCTTCATTCAGTGCTTTGCTGTCAATGATTTTCTTTCACACTGCACAATACTCTGCTTTCAAAATGAACTTCTTAAATGAAGGGAAGGTTTGTTATCCTTCTCTTCCATCCTCACTTCATTTTCTCTACATGCCGATTTAGAAGTGCTCAGACATCTTCCCAGTTCTACTTCTTACCCTGCTCTGAGTGCTAGAAAAGAATATGTTTCCCGCCACCCCGCCACTCTACCAGCAGCTTTTAGTGCTTTTTCAACATGGAAGACACTGATGTTATGACTGCTTTTATGACTTCTCCATCCTGCAAAGTTCCTGCCTGGCCATTATTCATACTAATCTGCTGCATTTTTTTGCATGGTATCTTGGTGACCACATTCCCTTTCACAACCATTTTCTGCTTGCAGCTTCCAAACAGCACTTTTCCGTCTCCTTAAATACCTCTTCACAAAGTTTTGATTCATAGCTGCCACCTTTCCCTGAACCTTCAGCATCAAAAAGCCCAAACCCATTGTAAGAAGTCAAGACCAAAACCATCTTCAGCAACTTAGCACTCATTTGAGTATTGCATTCAACACAACTGGCTAAGTTCCACCTTCAAACATAGTTTGCCAGCCGTTATTTCACCCAGTTCCTTATAGGAGCTACCTTCTTCCTCTTAAATCATGGGCTGGTTAGACGGGATGCCTGAACAAGGCTCATTAACCTAGAGCTTTTGGACCTTATGTAAAAGACAACCCTGTTACAGGCAGGTAGACCATAATTTGGTTGGGATGAGAATTATCAGAAAATAAACAATTTTTTTGTGTTCGTATCTAAGGAATCAAGTGATCCTGCCCCTCTACTCTGCTTTTGTAAGACCCCATTTGGAGTACTGTGTGCAGTTCTGGTGTCCTCAAGATAAGAAGGACATGGAGCTGTTGGAGCAAGTCCAGAGGAGGGCCATGAGGATGATATGGTGCACTGGTGCACTTCCCATATGAAGTCAGGCTGAGAAAATGGGTGCTGTTCAGCCTGGAAAAGAGAAGGCTGTGTTGAGACCTAGTCTAATGTGAGGCATCAATGCCCACGGCAGAGGGATTGGAACTAGATGATTTTAAGGTCCTTTCCAACCCAAACGCAGTCGATGATTCTATAAATTAGAATGCCTTTAATTTCTGTCCCTGTTTTCTCTAAAACTTTACTCATCTTTGAGCACAATGAAGCCTTCTGTTGGGATATGTGAAAAAATGTTTTCTTTTTGGCTCCTGCTCAGAAGCAGAACTGAATATACCATTTTTTTTTTCAAGCTTTAAATGCTATACAGCACATTTTTATCTTTCTGGTGGCCTGCTGGTGCTCTTGCAATAAAATACAGATCATTTATTCATGTTATGAGAGCATCTTGCAGAGTCTGGTCAGAGCCTGAGATTCTATTTTGCTAGCTGATGGATAAAACCAATAGAACATACCAAAGTTTTTTCATTTGTATGGAGAAGACAAAATACTAAACCTTTACAAATTGCAGTGGAGTTTTTTTATATATTTCTGTGACTTTTGATTATGCACTAATGGGCACATCCTCAATTGATCTAAATCAAGATGTTTCTATTTGTTCCATGCTTGATCAGTCAAGTGAACATAGTTTGCAGCATCTGAAGAACTGGTCCTTTTTAAAATATTTATGTATCCACACTAAGAGTATTTAATTTTATAATCATTAATAGGAAACAAACAAAAAATACCCACCTTACACTCCGTGATATTCATATGTGTCCAGAACCCTGAGATTGGCCAGCTAAATGTACTACCCACCTACAGTTTGTCAGCTGCATTTGTTCCAAAATACATTGCACAGCCACCATCTGTCAATCATAAAATCTGTGGCCAAAGAGCAATTTACTAATTTAGAAATTTTGAAAAACACTTGCTGATGGAACTGATAACAAAGGTTATTGGATGTGTTGATCAGTATTATAAACAAATATTCATTGGTTTTTACATGTTTGCTTTAAAAACAATTTTTTTTCAATTTCACTGATAATTGGCATATGAACAAGCTGCTGCTTTACTCAATTAATTCAGTAATTTTGATGTTTTATTTTCTTGCCTTACCAAAAAGCCCAGAATTTTGATAAATAATCTTTCTTTTCCATTTGTTCATTAAAGCAGCTTTAAAGAGAGACAGTTTCAGAGCTAAAGGTATACATTTTAGGATTGTAAAAGCTGCTGGAGTCCATAGAAAAGAATGAGAACAGTTTATTATCAATGGGTAACTAAATGAAACATTGGTGAAGAAGAGAAGCTAATACAACTCCTACAACATGAAAACAATTAAGAGGCAAATCAAAAGAAGATAGACTTCTTAGTCTAAGATTTCAGAGAGTTTCCAGTCTCTGGTTAAAACTAGAATAGCTGTACATACAGAGACACTTTGAAGAGAGTGGATACAAATAAAAGGATATCATCAGCCTTCAACCTGAAGGACCTCTTTGTTAACAAAAGCCAGAAAACACTACAGGTGTAGGTATACCACCCTTTCTTTCTGAGGTGCAGAAGAGGGAAGAAGATGTGACAGGCCTCTGTTATTTCTTAATACCCAGAAACACACTAGTGGTTCCACACAGTTATCTACAGAAGCATCTAGCTATCAAATCTTCCATTATCATCTTCTCATAGTTGGATTGTTACTTTCTTTTCTGCTTAAAATATGGCAATGAAATGCAGCTTAATAAGCTATCTCCCAGCCAAAGGTTTTCTTAGCTTGAAAACTGTCACTTGCCTTATATAAAGAATAACCCCCAGCTCTTGAATTTACTCCATAATATCCATGCATATACAAAACATCAGTATTTAATCACAGCATAGAGTAGCTTACAACATAACACTCTTAAATTTTCCAGATATTAATTTTAAGTGTTTATATCAGACTAACACATTGCTTAGGTTCACTGAGCAGGTTGTGCTCTAGGACTCATTTCTTTGGCCATGAACATCACTCATGCTTTCCCAGCACTTGCTGCCTGTGAAGGAAATTTTTATTTTTTCTCTTGCTCATAGAAGAATGTATGTTAAAGGCATACAGATATAGATTTATAGCTATTAAAAATCTACCTAATGATTATTGAATTGTGATTTTGTATGTCATAATACAAAAATATTGAATGCAGTCTTTATCACGTAATACTTGTACCTTTCTTCAGTATAATAAAATGGTTACACTTTGGAAGTGATATTTTCCTTTCTGTCAGAGTGTTAAGGAGAAAAAAATTTTCAAACTTTTGTATGAAATGTTTCTGTGCTGGTAGAGAATTAAGATTGCACAGGTATGATTGCAAGCACAGTCACATCAATAGTAGGCAAAAACTTTGGATAGTTGAGTGAGATCTGACTCATTGCTCACTCTTTAAAAATGTTCCCCCTCATGTTCAAGTTTTTGCTCAATGTCCACACTTCCCTGAAGACATATAGTAAGAAAAATGCTGTCTTTTGATGGCTTGGAACTTGTATCATGGTCTTAATTTACTGATCTTGGCATTTTAAAGTACCCACTCTACATTGACAAGCATGGCCTCTTTTTACATTTACCAAGAGTTTCTAACAATAAGGCATTTCTTTGATTGAGATAACATACAGGTGTAATGAATGAATATATAGCATAGACCTTGAGGTTTTGCTATACTAAAATGAAACTTGATCAAAAAGTCCGTCAACTTCATTTAATATCAAAGAGGTAGAGCAACACACTATCATATAAAGTATTTTAAAAATCTAACAGTTGAAGAAATAGGAAATTAAAACTATGTAACTGAAAAGAAGGAATATGCATAGCTAAAATAATCTAACACATAACTCAGTAACACTTCCTAAATAAATTCTCCACTGTAGCTGGAGACTATGTCCTAAAAATTCCTACCAGAACTGACTGTTATCTTAGTACATTTTAGAATATATATTACAGCATGGATTTGGGATTCTTTGAACAATGATTTAAAGTCCAAACATAAAAAAATAATGCTTCTCTGAGGAATATTTCTTTCTACTTTTTCCATGGAATTTTGCATAATGCAGGTGAGTTTTTTCCCTTCCAGTGTATTTGTACAAATTCCTATGAATTTATTACTGTAATACTTTTTTTTTTTGCTATTTAAACTGTTAATCTTTTTAACCCCAGGATCATGGAACGGTTGAAACTGGAAGGGACCTCTGTAGGTCACCTTGTCCAACTCCAAATAACCCTTGATAACTTTTTAGGATCAGTGATATTACAGCAATAAGTTCCACAGGGTAATTCTAATTCACACTTTAAAAGCATTTATATTTATCAAGCTTAAAAGCATGTTTAGTTTTGTTTTCTTTTATTTCATGGTACAGTCCATCATTCATCAATGAGAAAAGGTAGAAAACCATAATGAAATGGATGACATTCTCAGAAAGTATAAATAGAATTCTACCTATGCAACAAACTTGACAAATTTACAGGGTTTTTGTAGCTTTAATGCTCACAAGATGAAAGGCACAGGTTGTTTTCCTCCAGATCTTTGGACTTTAAAAATATGAATATTCTAATTCAATAAAGAAGTGGTCAGTAAAATCCTGTATCTTATTCAGGCTATAGACTACACACCATTATTTAGATTACCATATGCCACTTACTAAAATGTGACATGTATATTAGTGAATCTAGCTTTTACAATACATGTTACAATAATTGTATTAATAATATATAATAGCATATATACTATAAATTATATACTATAGAAATATATATAGTATAAATATAATTATATAGCATATTTATACAATACCTACTAAAGTATACTATACTATGTATATACTACATAATTATATACTATTTATTGCATAATACATTATGTACACATCGTCACTGCTGTTAGATGTAGCTGATGGTAAGGAAATGGAGAATAAAGACTGTTACACTGTTTACAAAAATGCGTATCACCTCAGCTGCTGGTAAAGTTCTGCTGGGTTGAAATTTCACCTAATAACTTGAGTATTATTTTTTATGTATTTATTATTTTTCATACTACCAACAGTTGTGATGATACTTCAGAGCTGTTCATTCAGCATAATTTATATGGTTTATTTTGGTTTTGGTAGCACAGCCTTTTTCCGATCAATGAAATGGAAGGTAAGTGATGATAAAGGAATAGCTTTTAAATTCCGTTTAAATCTGCCTTTATTATCACGCATGTTTACTGTGCTAGTTCATCACAGCACAGAGGGGTCATCCTTCATGTCCAGTAGCCTGGCTATACTCTGCAGTACAAACTACACCAACCCCTCAGGTTTCTCTCTTGGCTGTCTTAGGAAAAGCCCATGGCATTCTGGGGTTTTACTGGGGGAGGTCAGCAGCAGTGCAGTCCCTGTGCCTTCAGTGCAGCTCATTCAGTGACTAGCAAAGGCACTGGGAGCACGTCAGGCCAGAAAGAAAATACTGTTGTCGGAGTGATTGGCAGAGGAGGTGGTTTGGGGGAAGACAACAGAGAAGTATTGTCTTCACATGGTTTTTGGCTTCTTCCTGCCTGCACGTGATTCCATCTTCTGTGCTTGCACAATGGTGCTACACAGGCTCCTTCAGGCAGCACTGGGACCCTGCTTAAGAGCTAAGCCATCCCTCTTGCTTTTTAGTCTTGCTTTTTAGTCTGCTGTAATTTGATTGTTGCTTTATGGTTGCAGTCTCAGAGATGGCACTATTGCAAACAATTTGGCTCGTTTTCTCTCTTGTTTCAAATGGTGCCTTTAGCATGTAGTGAAGAGGGTGTTGTGCCAGGGAGAAATAAAGCAGCCTCTGTTCTTTGCATGTGTTGGGGAGTGTGTCTGTAACCTGCTTGATGAAATCTTGCCACTGAAGGTAACCAAACGTGGTCATAAGGATAGTACTGTTCTGCCAGCCAGTTCTCACGAAACTAGGATTATTTGTGACCGTTGGAAAAGCATCATAGCCGTGTTCTGCAATCAGTGCAGCGCTGCCAGTCTGCTGCTGCTGGCAGCGTGGCTCTCTGCCGGCAGTGGAAGCGGCTTGGAGGCTGTTGGGCAGCTCACAGTGAAGAGATGGGCTCCAGAAAGCTTGCAGATGGTAAAGCCCATGAAGGGCTTCCTCTGCATGGGTAGACAAGGGGCAAAGTCTGAGAGGCACCCACACAGTGATGGTGGGGCAATGCTCACCACACATGCTGCTGCTTGATGGATGTTTAGTGCTCCTTCATTGGCACTGAGTGTGTATGGCACGATGGATGCATTTTCTTGAGGGAGAACAATCCAGAAGCCTTCTTCAGAAGTGCTTGTTTGGAAAGGACTTGACGGACGGTGCAGAGAAATGAACATGTTGATGCCAGGGTGGGAATAGTCTTGTGGGTAAGGGATCTGTGGAAGAGAGACCTTGTGCATGATGTGGACAGGGCAAGTGAATGCTGGTGACGATAATGGAGGAGAGAGACAGAAGGGAAATAAAGTTGCATGAGGTCTTTAGCTTCAGGGTAACAAAGCTCAAAGGCTCCATAAAAGACTCCGAAGAAAGACGGGATGTAATAAGAAAGCTGGAGGCCTTGTATGTTAAGATTTAGGAGGGACTGTATATGGACTTGTAAAATGTTTACTGCACGTCTTGATTAAAGTGTTTTCTTTTAAACAGTTTCTTTCCCTCCCAAGAAGCCCAAGTTTGGTATTATTGTTTAAGAAATATTTTATGTCCTATTCCCAATTCCAGCACTCCTCTGTAGCACTGGAGAGGATCGCATTTCTCCACATTGAGCTCTCTGTTCTGCAAGCTGCTCTGCTTTACACCAGCTTCCTACCTTGGCAGTCACTGGCAAGGACTTGCCTGGCGCTCAGTGTCTCATTGCTCTTGTGGTTAGGTTCCTCCCAAAACTAAAATCTCTTTCCCAGCTTGGAGGCAGCGCCACAGCTCCCAGTTCTGTGTGCAGTACTGCCCCAGCTCTTCTGGCCAAAACATCTCCCTTGTGTGTGAGAACTTTATTAATGAGTGTATATATTATGGATTCCAGCACCAGAAAAGGTCACCTATTGTGCTAGGCACTATTCAGACTTTCCTTGGCCTAGACATATTCTGCTCCGAATGGATGCTGGCCAGGTCTGGGCTGCAGGAGTGGGGAGAAGGGAGGATGTGACACACAAGCAGAGTGGTGGTTTGTAAATGTTGGTGTCGTGATTTACCCGGGGAGACTTTTTGGTTGTGTTTGGTGCCTTTTAGGACGTTTTATTTTTTCTAAATGTAGGTGGAGAACAGAAATTGAAAGTGAGAGGGAGCAGAGAGGAAAATGAGCTGGATTTATTGTGGGTTTCTCCTGTTTTTCTTGAACTTGCATGTCAGGGGGAGACGGTAAAAGAAGGGCCAAATCATCATCATTTTGCTGCCTCTGAAGGCACGCTAATTTCCACCACTCTGGGTATCTGTGGGTTAGTAGTCCCCTTCCCTTCCCAGCACTGGGCTTAGGCTGTTGCCTGCCCCTCCACATAGATTCCACCTCTCCTATGATTTAGATTCCTGAATTCCATTAGCCATCACTGGAGCTTGTGATCCTCAGAAGCTCAGCTTACTCTGAGACCCCAGCCAGAGCATTGCCAGCTGCTTTTCTCCAGGCTGTGCAGCTCCCTGCATGTTAGACAGGCAGAACTTTGCGAGCAGCATTTGAAAAGCAAAGGAAAGGAGACTCAGGGGCTTTCCTTTCCCCGTCTCTGTTTGCCTGTGTGTTTGGCTTTTCACTGCTGGGGAGTGGTGTTAATTCTGAAAGCACTTGGCTGTAGCTTAAAATGACTGAATGTGTTTGTGGGGGGACAGCTGAGATTTGTCACCATTTCACTTCTTAAATCAAAAAGGAAAGTTGCTGAAGGGACCAATTTGTATGCTTATACAAACTGATTTAGGGCAGCATAGAAATCATCTGGTGGGATAGGTAAGCTTGCTCTTACCTTCGTCACGGAACATTGTCTTGCTTTATCCTTGCTTGGTTGTATTTTCTCATTCTTGTTGCCCATCATCATCATAGTACTAGGGTAAATAGAAGCTTCTGAAATGGTTCTGAGTTTCTCCTCCTTGAGCTGTGCCATCTCTTGAGGAATTATTTTTATTTATTTGTTTGTTTTGAATTTACCTCCTCAAATAATTTCCTTGTGCTATAAAGCTTGGAGAAACAGTGTTATTCCCCCTCTTACTCCCCAGGTGTGTTTCGGAGAGACAGATTCTTGTAGGGGTCTTGTAGTGCTGGGGCAGGTCAGGACTCTTTTTCTTGGTCTCCTGAGGCAGTAGACAATGATATTTAGGGAAGTATATTAAAATGAGGCAGGCATGAAGTGGTTTTTCTTTTCATTTGGTTGTGTCCTCCCTGCTTCTGGCACTTCTGGAGCTCTAGTTCCCTTCTTCTTCCTCCCTACCACCAGCAGAAGTCCTTCCGAATTCCTTGTCTTCTAAGAATTTGTACAAGCAAGCAGGATTTTCTTGCAATAATGATGCAGGGGCGTTACCTTTGGAAAACGGCCTGACATGTTATCATTGAGTTGTTCAGATTAATATTCTTTGCATGGATCTGCTCTAGCAGCTTTTGTTTGGGAGTTCCTCCACTGGCAATAATGGTCAGATATTTAAATCATTCAGATACTTAAATCATTGCAGTTTTTTAAATGGTGATGTAATGGAAATGACAAATCATTGAGTTGCCATCTGCATGCAGGAAAAATAATCTGATATTTAGCGTGCAGCGATGAATGGAAGAGCAAGAGGAGCTGGGATTTGGTGCTATAGCCATAAGTGAGCTGATGGGGTGCCGCTAGGTGGCAAGCTGAGAGGTAACATGCCTGGTTTTATTTTTAATGCGCTAATTCGAATGGTTAGAAACAATCTCTGTGTACACAGGCTGGTTGCTGTGCGGACGTCGTGTGCAGTTTTTAGTCTTACAGGCAAAGTTGTTTTGATAAACAGCATTGCGGTTAGAAATCCCTAGAGATGCTGACAAATCCATTTAATCTCTGAAGGGAAACGCATGGAAGGGGAGAGGAAAGCCGCTTCAAGCTTGATTTAACCACGTGAGTCTTGCAAAAGTATAGCTTACTGCAGAAATTACTGGTAATCAGATGTGCTGTCACAAACAGACAGTGAATGTATAAGTATAAAACACTTACACCAGCCCCATCACAGGCCAGACAAAGAAGGTTTCAATGGCTTAAAGTGGTAATTGATGCCAGCTGCATAAAATCACTAGGAAGGGCTCACCAGCTGCCTCTCTCCTTCAAGAAGAAAGGATGTACTTTTGTATTTCTTCATGAGAATGACAATCTCTTGCCTCAGTCGGTTTTAATTTTCTCCTTTTGTGATCCTGGCACCTCTGCGAAAGGAGGGACTGTTTGTGGTGGTGCAGGGCATGTGTTGTCAGGAGGAGGTGAGGGACCTTCTGTCTCTGAGACTGGCTCACATGCCCAAATCTCGGGATGGCCACCACCACACCTCCCTCCTGCACAGCAGGATCCCTGCACAGTAGGATCCCTGCTACAGGCTGCAGGCTGTCCTCCCTGCGGCACATGTGTCCATAAGGAGACCTGTGCGGAAATGGTCTTATCCGGTGAGATTTTTGGGTGGGATTCATCTCACCCTGATGCGAGACATCTGCAGGATTGGTGTCTGGATCTTGGCTAATGACCTCATCCTCCTTTTGTAGTTAGTGGGGGACAAGTAAACGCCAGTAGGGTGTGCATTGTTTGGTCTCTTTCAGATGTCCACATCAGGATGAAATCAGTTGGACCCTGGAAAAAAAACTGTTCCTGAATCTGTAACAGAATAATTTTGGTCTGGTCACCTTTATTTATTTTTTTTTTAATTTATTTTCTTTCAATCTTACACCAATTATTGTACCCCAGTGGTACTGCAGACTTTCTCCATGCTGATTAATCCTCTTGATAGTTCCTGTCGCCACAAAGTCTTCAGGACTCAGTGCCAGGGAGATATTGATCCACACTAAGTAAGTGGCATCCTCCAAAGGCCTGGCAAGAATTACTGAGTCCATTTATTTTTGCAGGCTGGAATTTGGACTGGCTTGAACTGTAGGTGAAACGCTGTTTGTGTTGTGGACAAATGCTCAATGACAGCTGAAATAGGAGTTTGGAACCATTGTTAGCCTTAGTTAAGGGAGATGCTTGGGGCTGCTGCAGGCCACTGAGCAGGTGCTTTGACACAGCCACGAGGAGAAACTGGAAGAGCAGTAATTGCCTGCAGTCTTCTGGGTCTGTGTGCACCTTTTTTGTTGTTGTTTGGGGTTTTTGGGGGGAGTGTTTGTTTTATTATCTTATTTGTCAGAAATAGATCCTGTCTAAGCACTGCCATTTTGGCTGTTGTTACAATACATAAACATGAAGAACCTTTAGGACGTCCTGCCCATTGTATTGTAAACGCTATTGTGTTCATGTGCTGAGGGTAGGAAGTCATTTTCATATGAAAATCTCAGTACAAAGTAGCAGATTAATCCAGTTATGCATATTAACCCATCAGTAATTAGATCCCAAACCAGTAAGTTTAATAAAGCTCCCCTTACAGTTGTTGGGGTTTTTTTTGCCTAAATTCAAAATTCAGTGTGGTAGTTTCAAGCATAAGCATGTATTCATATGGTCTAAATAAATAACAGAATCACACAAAAGCAAGGACACCAGAAGCAGATGAGGAAGCACTGAGTTAGCTTTTGGCTCAAAGAGCTGTTCTGATAACGCTTTCTCCCAGGGCTGCTGTTCACTGGGAACTTTGATTTACAAGATTATTTCACTATTTTGTTCAGTGTTCCAGAAATACACAGTATTTTACTTAAAGATGCGTCATGAGATTTAAGAATAGTTCGTCCCTGGTGCATTTTGGGAATTCTCTCATAATAATTTACGAGTAAGCACTGCATCCCACTGTTAGTGTATGTGAAATAACTGTTTGCTTTGTAGCATAGGGTGTTTTCTTCTGCTAAAGCCAGGGCTACTAGTGTGTATAAATAGTTAACATGTACTTAGTATTAACATCTGCATAAGTCATGAATAGGATATTTGATTGCTAGCATGGTAACAAATTGCAAGGAAGTTTAAGGCTTAAAATTTTCTCATGTAATCAGCTTTGACATTACAGGATAATCAAAATATTGATGCTACCCTTTCCATCAGCCAGCCACCCTAAGGAACAGGGGTTTCGGTTTCTTCCTGGAATCAGTTTAAGGTAGACATTTTCCCCCTGGATATCCAAGGCTAGAAGACTGTGGAGCAAATAAAGATTGTGCCTAAAGGGGTAAACCCAGCTGCCTTTTCATTCATTGCCTGAAGAGGTGCTAGATGAAGGCTCCCACTGTCTAGGTGTGGTAAGAGAGCTGGGGGTACAATGGTGTAATTTTTTTCAGTATCCACTGGCAGCCTGCTTAGACATCACCTCAAAGCATGTGTGGATCCTTCCATGCAACACATCCTACCGTCACTTCAAAACTGGATTGTGGGTGTTTTTAAGGAGTGGTTGCATAGTGTTGCCCATTTCAGCTCTTTGAAGGGGTGACCTCCTTTCACCCAAGCTGCTCTCTGCTTGGCACCTCTCTGAGGTGGGGGGAGCGGGGGGAAATCCTTCCTCTGCCTTTGTGTCCCAGCATCCTGTTTACTGCCCTGGCTCCTGGCCCTCTCTTCCTGATGCACTTGCTCTTCCTCCATGGAGGCGGATGTAGGAGGAGGAAACTTGTGCACGAGGCGAATGCCTTGTCCATGCAGGGAGGGGAATTCCTGATCTCCACCTCTGCTTTCCTGTGCCAGCCTCATGCTGGCACCAAGGGGGGGACCCTGCGGTCCCCACCGTGGGGGGCTCCACTCAGAGGGCGTGCTTTGGTGTCCAGCTGCATTAAGCCACTGTTCTGGCTTTTAAATAGAAGTGGTTGCAATTTTAAAAATCCAAGGAGAAAAAAATGAGGAAGGAAGATGGAAATAATGCTCCTCTATAGTAAATTCACAAATTTTTCCAGTTTCCTAGTTCTCTGGGTTACATAGAATAAAAGCCTGCTAGCTATGTATTTGCTTAAGGTATTACAAGCATAGGGGTTTTAAACAGATCCTGTCTTGCTCCATTATTGTATGAAGTCCAGTGCATCCTTCATTGCTTTTTTTTCCACTGTTAAAAACTTGGGAAAGTAAAGGTCTGGTTTAGACCATGTCAATAAACAGGATTTTGATGAATGTCTGCTGAGCATGATGCTGGTATAAATTGAACTTTAAAAAAATCTGCTTTTGTGAAAGAAAAGAGGAAATAAATAATGCATCTGGTGTGTTAAACATGTTTTTTTGTGGTTTATTTTTTTTTTCCCCCAAAGGACGAAGAAGAAGAAATCAAACTGGAGATTAATATGCTAAAGAAATATTCTCATCATAGAAATATTGCAACTTATTATGGTGCTTTCATTAAGAAGAGTCCTCCAGGACATGATGACCAACTGTGGGTAAGCAGATATTTCTCAAGCATGTTCATAATTTTTTCCCTTTTGGATATAGTTTGAGGATGACAGATATAGCACGTTATGGAAAGACAAACTAATAGAATTTGGTGCTTGCCTGTACGCATAGATAACTGAATCACATAGGCTAATCATGCATCCTTAAGAGGATGGCTGAACCAAGATTCATTGCTATTAGCAATGGATTTGCTCTTTAAGTAACTTCTCCCCCTGTTTCCCAGATGGATAGTAACGTGTTTCATGGGAACAAGGCAGATGAACTGAGCAGTAAGAACGTGTGGCTGTTAAAAAAAGGCTGCACTTGAGAATTGTACCCATTACATTTCTCATCCCACTTCATCTACACACTCTAGAGTATTGAAGTTTGGGCTTGAAATGGCAGGGTGCAGACATCAGTGTATGTTCTTCCATAAATAAATGTGAGTTAAAGAATAAGATGTGTTGCAATGGTGTGATCAGTTGGATGTGCTCTTTCTGCTGTTGCTGCTAATGCATTTTGCATAGCTGAGCAAATCCAGATTCCCAGCATTAAATTACAGTGATGAAATCAGTCCTTGAAAATGTGGTAACTAATGTGAGACATATTCCGTATACGTCTGACACACACTGGAGACATTTGGTTTGAATCCGTTTTCCAGGCAGAGATGTAAAATAAAT
>JANHGB010043642.1:825-30606 GCA_026283785.1 Coracopsis vasa | reverse complement strand
ACTAACAGACATTGGCAACAGTTGCTCTAAGAAAACCTCACTGTAATAGTTCAAGAGACAAAGCCAGTTTAAGTTTCTGCTCTCCTCCAGCTTCTTGTTCCCAGCTGTGTATCAATGTCTGTCATATTCAGCTGAGCCTCTGCTAGATAAATGTATGACAAGAGGAGCTGGAGCGTCGGGGGGAGCACTGGTTTGCTTTGCCGTTCTTTATTTTTAAAATTATCTTTGCTGATTTAGTTTACAGAACCAGAAACCAGCTGTACCAATGCAGGGAATGCGCACAGTAAACATCAATGTGCAAATGGGAACATGAACCAGGGGAGAGAGAGGTGAAGTAGCACTGAGTACTAGGCCACTGGCATATCAGATAAGGGACAGATCCTACCTCTAACAGTCATTAGACCCTTTAATCAAGCCACCTGATGAACACAGTGGAAAGCTCAGCAGCAGGCTAGTACAGGTGCAGAACAGAGGCACTCTCACCAGCCACAGGCAGTAAGCAACTTCAGACAGAATTAACTGATGCATTTGAGCTTAATGGCCTTTAATAATTTTTCTTCTATTTTCTTCTATTCTTTTACCTAACCATTTTTTAATCACATGAACTTTTAAAAGTGACACCATCCTGTGACATAGTCCACAGTTTAATTATGGGCATATTTTTTTATTTGTTCTGAACCCACCTCCTGATAATTTAAGGTAAAAATCTCACAGTTCCTGTAAGATAACAGACAGTAAAAAATTCTTCCTGCTGTTTATGGATGCGCAGGTCTCTAACCATACCCCCTTCCCTTCCCCTGCTGTTGTCTTCTAGACCAAAGACTTCTCAGTTTTGTATTGGTTTCTCATGTAAAAGTGGTCTGTAAGCTCACCACCCTTACTGCCATTCTCTACTTCTTCCTGGGTCCAGCATGCCTTTTTGAGGCGGTAGGGTCACAATGAACAAAGCAGTCAAGATCACTTTGCAGCTGCACAGAGACATGAAGCTTCCTCCCCCACTCCCTGCTCCTTCCCAACATGCTTCTCCAGTAGGTCATAGCAGTCCCTGGACATTTTTCACCAATTTGCTGAATGCCATTCAAGTTCCCCTTGAATGAGCATAACATCAAGATGGTTCTTCTGAGAACAGGGACTCCAGAAACCACGCTGGGTACATAACATTAGAAGAGATCTGTGTTTCACAGAGAGTTTCATGCACCTTTTTATGAGCCAACCACAACCCACCTGAAGGTCCTCCCACAGCTTTCTGTGGTTGCCATGCTCTAACAACAGCAGCAGCAGTGTAGTGCTGCCAACACATTCTGCCATACCAGTTTTAATCCCTTCTCTGGTTCATTTATTAAAAAAAAAACACAAAAAACAAAACAACAAACCAAGCAGAGACCTCTCCAGGGCTCCACACAAGATGTGCAGGGATGGGGGAGAAGATTTTAGTGGCTCATCCTTACCGAGTCTGTGATTTTTCTTAAAGAGAAATCAAAAGTCACGGTCCATGGGTTGCGACTGGCTTCTTTTCCTCCAAAACGCTTGAAGCATAAATATAATTGCCTTATTACCTTAAAATAACTCACTGGGACCCATAAAATTATCCTGAGTCATGACTCTTCCAGAAGTCTTTTTACAAAGAGGCTAAAGAAACTTGCAGAAGGAATACATCCTTTCCAAAGGGAACAAAATCATGTGCAAGACCTCAGCTAAACTATGCACCCAATACCATTCATGTAGGAATTGCTGAAAATCATGATAGAAAATAATTAAGTCTGACACTAAAGAAAATGCTACCAAAGCTCATGCTAGACACCGATTTTTTAAACTAAATTAACAGCATTGATAAATTAACTGCAGAATCCCTTGATCAGCTTTCTGAAATTATCTGAAATGATGATGCCATTATTAACATACCATTTACCATTGTTTCAGAAGAAGTTGCAGATTAAAAGAAAATGCAGCAATTTGAAAAGATGATACATAAGTCCAAACCCAAAATGACAGCACTGAGTTGTGGAATATAGCAAAAATATTCTTCTACCTTAGGACCTGTCTGCACAATCAAATCTAAAGCTTGGGACACGAAACAATATTCAGGGTTTGGTTGTTTTTCTCTTATTAAAAAAAAGTGTCAGACATTTGTGGCATTATCCAATCCAAAAGCTTCATCCAAGAAATAATACTCGAGGAAAGAAGGCTAGAGACGGTATTTTTACTTCATAATCTAAAGGACTAAAAATATTTGCTTTATTCGCAGTTGTTTTCTCAACAGGTCACAACGGAAAACTTTACAGACATCTTGGGTATTCTATCCCTCACTTTCCAAACACTGAGGATCAAGATAAATGTAACACACAAAAGCTTCCTTCAAATACAGATCTTTCCATCTCCGTTACTATGCTATAAACTGAACAGCTACATTTTGGAACTGCAATTCTGTTTCTACTTAACATACCTCCCACAGAAATGGAAGCTCCCCACAGGTTCTTACTGAACCTACTCCTCTGTGCAACACCTGTGGCTAACTAGTCAATAGAAAAGCAAGTGTAAAAGCCTGGAACTAATTACAAAGAAAATCCTTTTTTGAAGTATCACATTTGCTGCTGTCCTATGACAACCTGTTTAGTGTTGTAACAATACTCTGCTCTGAGAATACCACTGGGTGAGATTCTACTAATAACTACTGGGAAAACATACCTTTTGAGCATCAGAGAATTTAGAAAGAATATTATGTGTAAATATACATTTATTTTGTTTCTTAATTAGTGTGAACTTTTGAAGCTGCTTTTGGAGCTTCATAAAACAACTAGGAGAGATGACAGGAGATTCCGCAAAGACATCCAGCTCCTCCTCCTCCTTCCCATTGTTTGTTACTGAGATTAACTTGGCAGTAAGGACAAATTCTTTAAAACAGAAAGTAAGCGCTCAAGATCCAAAAGCTGACCAGTAAGATTTCTCAAAATTTAAACTAAACTTAAGAAGTTTAGTTTTGCTTCTAAAGCCAATGTTTAAATGCCCAAAAGTACCCTTTGCTGGGTTATTAATTAAGGTAGCGAAATGGTATTAGAGAATAAAACTGAAGGTTAATAAACACAGAAGATAAAGTTCAACCCTCAATACTTCATAAGACAAACACAGGAAAGCGTTACTGTACTTAACCAATCAAAGCTCAATATCCCGAAGTGAAAAGTAACCAACTCAAACCAGTTTAGAAAGTAGGGAGAAAGAATATCAGCCTAGGTAGAAGGACAGAACAAAAATCCATTAAGCAGCTGAAAAAAAAATAAATAAATTTGGTTTTCACCTTTTTTGCCGTGACATACTCTATTACAAATACACGTAAGTGTAGTTTTTTCCTGCCAGCTTGATTATTTTCTGATCCTCCTTTTCTACTCTCCTCAAATGAAGTTGTTAGTTATTTTTTTAACCACTGGGCTAAAACACTGGAGTGAACCTAAGTTAATAAAGCTAAAGAACACTTTGAAACACAGTGTTGACATACCACCAACATTAATTTTGCCCTGTATTTTCAACAGGGTCTTACTAACCCAGCTCGAAGTCATTCGTGCCTTGGATATTTCTGATTGAACTATACCAGAGTGACCTCACATACAAACTGCAATGCTTAGGTTTCAGTTTTCTGCCTATTCTTTGACCATTTTTCCATGGATACTTTTCAAATCCTGTTTTAACTTCCACATGTTTTAATATTTGTTGTAGCAACATGATAACGAAATGTACAAACCATTACAATCACATAGTTCTTTCAAAAAATACAAAGACAGCATTTATGCCACTTGCAGAGGAGGTACATTCTCAATCTCCAAGCCAAGCTTTAGGTTAGGCACTAGGCATACAGCTTGGAAATAGAATTGTATAATGGAAATACTGACCAGCTCTTTGCCATAGCATTGCTGGCAATGTAAATGCCTAAGATTACAAACAATATCATCATGTGAGCATTCCAGGCCAGCCTATAAATAGCAATTCAGAAAGAACTGGCCTCTCACAACTATGGTGCATCAGTACAACGTGTATCTGCTAAAAATATCAAATATGTGCAGTAACAGCATGCAATGAAAATAGGTCTGAATTTTGTGAATTAAATAGCTGTTTACACACCCTACCTCATACATGACGATAATTCAAAGGACTACTGTGATGGAGTTTTGACTGAATAAATGTACACATTGCATGTGAGTGTTAACAGTATTTAATTTATCCAGGAACATGCGCATTCACAATACTTTCCTTAAGTCCTACTTCAGAGCTTCAGAAACAGCATGACTAAGCAGCTGTCTTCACATTCTAATCAGAATTTATGATTCAGAAATTAACTTAGGATTCCAGCAACAAAAGCAAAAGGGAATATGATACTATGCAAAGATTCTTAAGAGATAAGATGTTCATGTACATCTACCTACATAGATTATAAAAACATACATTCAGAGAAAATGACTGCTTTGTACAAGAAAATACACTGTTTTGATACTGTTAATTATTTTTCCAGAAAAAAAACAACTGAACAACAGATTCATATTGATGGTTACAGCACGTATTTATACAATAGAGGGAGTGGACACATTCCTCTGGTAGCAGATCAGTAGTACGCAAGTTTTCAGAAACAATCAGAACTTCCTGAGAGATAATGGAAAAGATAATTCATGTATTACTCAGGATAAGCTTACTCATTTTGCTTTGACAAAAAAGGAAGGTGTTAGACACTGTTAGGAAAGAAAATGACAATTTACTTGAAAGCATTAATGACACTAAAGTTTTATCAATGGCTGCAAATGATGATTTTAGCCATTTGTATGGATAGAGCCAAAGAAAAAGCTACTCCTGTATGTCTACAGCATGCCTCGTTCCCTTTACTTTCTATACTTCAGCCACTACTGAGAAACTATCTCACAGATCAACTACTTCATTCAGTTTAACAAACCAATGACAATAAAAAAGTCAACTGAAAGAAGGAAAGAGAGAAAAAAAAAAAAACAATTTAAACACCTGTCCCAAACTCATTATCTTAATTTGTGGAAGCACCTATCAAGCTGAACATGACTGAAATCAGTTCTCCTTGTATGCATGTCCCTCAGCTTTGCCATTCTCTTAAAAGTCTTAATGGGAATATGTACGCCAAGCTTTTCTAAACTTTTGCAGACTTATTACTGATTTCACATTCACACAGAAGCTGGAGCAGCAAGGAGTGCTCCAAACAATGATGTAAACGAATGCACATCCTTTACCGAGCAGCTCCTTTTACTGTAAGGCCCAGAATAAGGACAGGCTGCCACAGCTCACAAAGTAGTTCTGGACAGATTCCCAGTGAAGCACCAACACGTGACCAGCAGTACACCACACTACTACAGAAACCAGCGAGTAACCCAGACCCGCAGCTTAGGCCCAGCAGGATGGATGGAGTGAATTAGCCAGACATCCAACCAGCACTGCACAGGCACTCCTGTGCCAGGGAATGGTGGCACCCTTGCAGAGCTATTGATCTTCCTCTCACCTCCAAGCAAGAACCACTGGTCTGACTACAACCATGTTTCTGAATGGAAGTTGCACCAACAGAACTGAGTTTTCTGTTTAGAAAACCAGAGAGTGGGTAACCTTCAGCAAGCAGCTTTTAGAGAGTTAAGTGGAAAGAAAAAAGCAGGGGTCAGGTCTAGGAAACCTTAACTCTGTATTCCACTTTTTTAGTCATTATTAAGTTGCATTTTATTTACTATACAGCGTTGAAGATTTAAACTTACCAGACTTCTTAAGGGTGAAATAAGAAAAGAACACATAAGTAACCACAAATCAGTAACAATGCTGAGCCAATGCCAAATAATTTTGCAGCATCTTGGCACATTTTTATAATCTTCTGTTTAGTGGCAGTTACAGACCTGCTTCAGAAACTCAGATATTGTATTAAAAATATATAGAAAATAATCCCAGGTATAACTGGAAACTAAAGCGTTCTCAGTGTTTAAGAGAACTAATTAAGTCTCTGTGAGGGACAAAAATATAAGTCTAAACACTAATGCGCTCTTTTCTGACAGATTCATACGCATCTTTTAATAGCATCTTAAAAAGCTATCCCTGTTGAAACAAATAATAACAAATTACTGATTTTATTCCTTACTAGCACAGCAGATCTGTGTCCTGTCACCAAGAAGAGCTGTTAAATACAGAGAATGTATGTGAGACAGTTTCTAAGTTGCATGTTGAAACAGGAATGTGCTCTTTTGTTCTATTTTTTTTCCCCTCATTTAATCATAATGAAGTCACTCACGACATTGCAGCGGTTTCCAGAGCAACAGTCCAGTCATATGTGATGAACATAAGATAAGGGTGTGCATGGGAAAGCTCTGTAACCTACCACTGATTTTGATGGGAAATTCAGCATATATCTGTTTAGGCTAAAGAGGCAACTGAATCTGTCCTCTCCTATATGCAAAGATATTTTCATAATGGGCTCAGACTCTAAATCAACAATAAAAGATATACAAGGTGAAAAAATGTTTCTTCATAAAATGTCTGAAAAAGATGTGCAAATCACCCGGTCTGTTCCACAGGGAAAATGTATAAAAACAAAGCAGAAAAAGCTACTGTAACACAGCACTTCCAGTTGCAGTAACATGAATGAAAATCCAGTGGCTGGCTAGACACATCATCCTCCAGTATTTGGCTACCGGATTTCAAAAGAACTTGAATCCAGAGCAGAAAGAGAAAGTTTTAAGTAATAACCCTAGATCAAGCCAGGTGTATATATAAACCAGGCCCCGTCAGAAACAGAAACAGAGGATTGTGCTTTGAAAGACAGGAACTTAAGCGTGAGAACTGCAACCTGAATTCATCCAGAGATATACTTAGTCCTGTATCTATAGACAAATCACCTTTAGGGGTTGCATGAGGTGTCTGCAATCTTTCAAAAGAGAGCGCTTGAAATGCCATGGGTTAACCAACTCATGTGTCTATGTCCTGGGGCATGTTTCATATACATACTACATATCAATGCTTAACCCACAGTGCGAACAACACAAACTGCACAGTCAGCATCATTTAAATATGTGAGGCACAAGAGAGGAGTTTTTCTTTCTTATACTGTAGTAATACCTCCAGGATTATTAATATTTTTCCAAGATTATTCTCAGAAAAACAGTGATAGAAATACACTGTAATAATTTCCATCAAAACATGCACCTTCCTCCTGAAGAAGCAGCCCCAAACAAGTCTTTGAAGAAACAATTATCAGCAAAAACAACAGTTTCCCTATTGGCATTGCCTAACTATTGGCATGAAAGCAAACCAGGGAGTCTGCTTCAAAAGCAAATCAGCCCTTGAACGATCTGCAGAATTTTCATTCCCATAAGCACTTCACACTTCAGGTCAAACATAACACTGAACAACAGCAAAAGGGATGCTTTGTAGAAATTGCACACAGCTGTGAAAAAAAGTCCTGATCTGTATAAACAAGTAATGAAACTCAAGTTTATTTGAGTTTCTATGCTTATTGAGTTTCATATACTATGCTAATCGAAGAAGCATATACTATGCTTCTTATTGAGTTTCATATACTATGCTAATCGAAGGCCAGAAAAAGAGATTGATAGTTTCTCTGTTTAAAAAGTAGAGAAACAAACAACAATGAATTTTTGGAAAATATCTAAGTTCTGAATAATACAACAAGCACAATCTATCCAATGCCAGTCCTAGAGAATAGTTTAGTATATCTAAAGTAAACCTATCATTACTGCAATATAAGCTACTAACTCCTAGTTAAGCTTTCAGAGCATAAGCAAACAACTGCAAGAAAGATTTTGGAAATGTATGCTTTAATTTGGGGAGGCAGTAGCAGGGAAAAGAATACAGGAAGATCTGGGTGAAGTAGTCATTTCCAACTAATTGAGCAGTTTAAAAGTAGATTTGTATAAACCTAAGTTCTCTTTAAGCTTGTTTCAAAAAAATTAATTATATGGCCCATTTGAAGAGCTGTCTCAAAAGGTTTTTCTTGGAGGTCTCCTCATTACACAATAGCAACTCTCTTCCAGAGACACAGCTCTCACAAAGAAACGGGGGAGGGAGAGGGCAGAGAAAGGGGTGTGTGCATGTGCGTGTGTGAGAAAATCACAAAAGAAAATAAAAGTGTACTCTATACACCGAGTACGCTTTAACAATCTGCAAGTCCCCACTGTACTTTCATGGTCAGATCTGAGTTGTTGTCCAGGAAGACACAGTGAAACACATCCCAGATTTCCCTGAATGAAAAGATTACTGTTTTCACACATCTCAGCTTGGTACCAAAACGTGGCACAGCCTAGGACATAAAACCAAAGTTAGAATTTAACCCATTCACACTAACTCTTCGCCAGAAGGGAGATACAACATGGCAACATTAGACAAAACCTTGAGTGTTTCTGTCACCCAACAGCAGCAGACATACCTACACCCAGCCTGCCTTCACTCTTCTTTCATTGCCAACAGCAACACTAGATTAACTAGTGTGAGAATTGCTAAGAACTGTTAAACAGCTCAACTTTAGAAATATTCTTCTAAGATGTCAGCTGAACCATTACTAACTCACACATACAACTGTAATTCAAAGCCATTATCAGATATATATGCTCACTCCCTTTTACCTTTAAGGTTGCATGAGGTGCTAGAGCTTCTGCATAGAATCACAGAATGGTTTGGGTTGGAAAGGACTCTAGTACCAACCCCCGCTGCCATGGGCAGGGATGCCTCACTAGACCACGCCACCCAGGGCTCTGTCCAACTTGGCCTTCAATACTGCCAGGGATTGAGCATTCACAACTTCTCTGGGCAATCTGTTCCCTATACAACAAGGGAAGGTTCAGTTACTCTGGCAGAGAACTATGAAAAAGCCCATCTCTGCTCTCCCAGTCTTGCTCAGTTCTTTCCTTGACCACATCCTGCAGTGAGCTTCAAAGTCAAAGCAATTATTTAATGGTTTCTCCTCCCATGCCATAACTGAAAACAGCAGTTAAGTCTGCAGTTTTAGGGTGTTTTTTTATGAGTTACTACTGTTCCTATGCAGGTCACTTTTGTGTATCTTCATCATTCACTTCATTACTCACTTTTCAAAAGATAACAGAAGAGAATCTTTCCTGCACAGCTGTCTCACCGTCACCAAGTACAGAAATTTATCTAAATTGATGGTATCATCTGTGGATCTAAATACTGAAAAAAAATATTAAGGTGCTGAACAGAGCAAAAATACAAAATACAGAATACAAAACCCCAAAACTTAGTAAAAACATAAAGGATAACTAAAAATACCTACATTCTCATGTCTTGGGGGAGGGCAGGGAAAGAAGTGGAATAAACTTAAAAAAATAACCAACAGCAGATGCATTTCTTCAGAGAATACGTTTCAAATGTTTTTGCATTCACAGAAAGCCAAATCAGACAAGTTACTTTTATGAACTCTTTTTTTATTTGTAAACCAACTCCTGAAGAGCTTTTGAAAGCCATCTAGTCTTCATTACTGCAAATTACTTCCATAATCTCAGAAAATTGTGATAAGGGATTTACAGCAATTTTCCCTTCCCAACAGAAACCAGTGCCTTCTGACCCAATTCCAGCTAAATCACCTCATCTAAGCTGCAATTTGTATCAGAGGATGTTTTTCTTCCAATGCTGAACACTGACCATTCCATTCGCAACCTCCTGCAGTCCCTGTGTGAGACATTGCCTCTTCTCCACCTCTGCCACAAGCTGAGAAAAAAAGAAAACATTTCCCAACAATTCAGTCTCCATTTTTAATTCCAAATCCGAGACTTGTATGATCCTAATTTACTGTAACTGCACAAACACATCTGATCCGTTACACCTTGTCTCTTTACAAACATTTCACTTCTCTGTCCTCTTGAATTAAGTTTATTTATTAAAAAGGTGCTTTCCTTAACATCAGTGTTGTCTATAATAATGAAGTTCACAGAAATTTAACATTGTTTGCTTCAGAACTTGGTGTTACAGATATTCAATGCATCTTAATAAATACTAGCAAATACATTACTTGGGGTCTCTAACAGCACGTTAACTCCTCCATGTTTACAATAGAGCAATCATTTATCTTTGCCCACTGATGGAAACTGTTACTGCCATCTGTGCTGACTCCAGCTGGTATAAGACTAATACAAAATTCTGTTAGCTGCTCTGAGCTGCTTATTCAGCTGGCAATAATAAAAGTCAAGCTCATTAGCAGCAGACTTGCATAGCAAAGTTTCTGCTTATCTCAAGGAAGCGACTAAGCATCTCCTTGAACCTTTCCACCATTGAAAAAAAAAAAATCCAACACCAAGCAACTCTATTTACTTGGCACTTGTTTTTAACAACAATCTCAAAGAGCATTACAACTGCTTTTTATTCCAAGCATGCCTATCGACCGGGCTAAAATTATCTTAAAAACTGAAAAGCTGCTACATCAAGGCAATAAACTGTTTCCTGTACACAAACTGAAGCAAATTTCTAAAATCAAAGACATCCCTAACACTTCAACAGGAAGTCAGGGAATAAGCACCTCTGAAGGAAGTGTTTAGGAAACAGTTTTTTCTCTCTCTCAAACAATACTTAATTGAATGCTCATTAAGATTTTACATGTACTTTCATATTTTAAACAGACACCTGACAAACTACTGGAGAACACTCAAGCAATCCGCCATCTTAAATACACACTGGGGAATGTTACGCTCCTCTGCTTGCAAATTGCAGAATTCTGGGACTACGATCTGTGAGATACTAAAAATGAAATTTAACCACAATTTTAGTGGGGTTTCCATCCTCCCTTCTCCTCAAGTCACAGCAATATTACCGTAAGCAGCAATAAGCACTAAAACCAGGGAAACACCACTTGCTTAATTATGTGCAACTTTTTGTTTATTAAATGCATACTTACAGCAGAAATTGTGAACTGTCATCACCTCTTGACTATCATGCTCCCTCAAAACCAAACAACTCTTCTTCTTCATCTACATACTTCATTAGAAACCCTTTTGACACAGCTCATCATCCATAATGCTCTTCTATCTTTTGTCCTTCTACAGCTTCTGCTCAAAGCATTACTTGTCTCAGAGCAGTCAACCTTCTTCTGCCTGCACTAGGCTTCAGTTTTCCGCATTTCTAAACTATGATTCTTATCTTTCAGTAAACTGTTAAGCCTAAATACACAGACAAATATCAAAGAAAAAGCTGCTGTTAAAGAAGGTGGTCCCAACTGGTGGACATAAATAACAAAACCCCATTAATTAACCATCTTTCTTTGACAGTTAAAAAATGCGTTATTGGATACATCCTCTCAAACCTATGAAATCCCATATTGCAACTCAGATTAAACTGTTCATTTTAAAGTTTTTACTATACTTTTCCTGATTTGCAAATACCCACCACACCAGCACTGAGACACAATATTAAGCAAAGAAAAGGTCCAAGATGTAGTTCTTAGTGCAGGCTTTGAAGAAAAAAACCCAACATTTTCTGTGACATCAGAAACCTAGAGGATGGCAACCACTATCTATCTCAGCTTCATCCAAGGCCATACAAGGTCAAAGCCTTCTACATTTCAGAAAGGAGGGTGACTTGTCCAGAAAGAAGAGAAGCATGAAATGGTCAAAGGCAAAAGGAAAGACCTATCTTGTTTCCTTAAGTTAGCAGGTACATCCTTTCTTCCATTTAGCAGTTTCTTCCAATAATTAAGTAACTGAACTTCTGCCCTTCCTTCACTGGACTTGTGCTCTAGCTATTAGTCATTGGTATACTAAGAAGCTTTCTGTTCCTGGTATAATATATCTGTGAAGTTATTCATTTACCAGTAGCAACACTAAGATACCTTTTCTAAAACAATATTCATTAAAACATTTTATAAGTATCACAAGAGCGAGAGGGGAGGAAATTTATATGCTACAAAACACCTTCAAGAAGAGAATCTTCTTCAAGAGGAGAACTACTTAATACCAAAATTAACTCTCAGGGCACAGTATTAAAAAGCCGAAAGGTAGTAACTTCTGATGTCACCTCATCTCATGTACAAAGCACTACCTGATCACACTGGAGTTCAAGGTGAGCTGTTCACCCAGGCTAAGTTAGCTGTCTGCAGTTTTGCTCACTTATCTACAGAAAAAAACCTGAAACCTTCAGTCCTAAGTTATGCAGCATTTCATTTTAGGAAGCTAAAGTAAGAAGGTAGGTACATGGCAGAGGTGTAGCTACTATGCCAAGCAACCTGACCTCATCAACTCAAAGGAATTAACCACCACTGCACCTCACACAGACCTCATATGGAAAAAGGTGCAATTTAGAAGGAACAGGTAAAGCTGTTGATAATAAATTAATATTGACTTTTCGTTTTCTTCATGTATTTCTATTTAGTAATCTGTGTCTCATGCATCACAATAAGTCTGTCAGCATTTTGCTCTCTTTCACAACCAATATGTAAGGTGACTACTGCACAGGAGCAACTGGAAAGTGAAATTTTTCCTGAAAGTGGAAAAGATACTAATTGTGCTTTCCGAAAGTAATGATCTTTCACCTTTTGAAAACATGCCAAAAGCAAGGGTCAGATTGTGGGTTTTATTACATGAAAATTAAACTAATGTTGATTCTTCCCTTTTCTTCCAAAAGTTTTACTTTTCCTATTATAAAATTAGAATGGTTTTACTATTTATTAATACAGTGACAATTGTACCATAGGGAAATTCCAAATACAAGGAATTTTTGTGGCTGGGTTTAAGAATCTATGTTGATTTTACAACTTCCAAATAGCTCAAATATTTGCTTCTAAGCTACCACAAACTGTTGAATAAATCTGAACTGAAATTAAGGACTGACCCCTCCACACTGTGATCCCTTGCAATGCCTTCCTAAAATGCATCTTCCCTACCCTCACTAAAATATTGCTACTAACACCACAAATGTCAGTTGAATCTTGAGTGATTGATGCCTTTCTACATGCCTTACCAACAGAAGTGCAGTGCATTCTGAAAGCCAGTAGCACACCTTACTCTGTAGGTATGGTAACCAAAGGAAAGTAACACTGCTTCCAGAAGACTAAACAAGCTTACAAGCTTTCATTCACAGATTTCTCAATGCTCAACTTAAATGTTCACACTCCTAGCAGTGATACACAACATCCTGAGCAGCTCCAAGAAAGAGAGTCCTTGATCTGATGCCAGCTACAACAGATTTTTATAAAACATCAAGACAAAAGGTGATCAGTCTATGAAAGAACAAAGCTGTAATTTTAACAACAGACACCTCCAAATCAATAGAGACTAAGATTAAATCACTGTATCATGATTTGGGGATATCTCATTATCATCTTACTAAAACAGGAAGCTTCATCACCTGCAGACATCCAAAACCATTTAATAGAAATGGGTGAAGAGCAGGAAGGCTCCCTTTTAGAGAAATTTAAAGATTTAACACAATGCAAACCTAGTGTTCAGTACATAAATTGCCTTCAAAGAATATTTCTTCATAGATACTATCTCTGCATAAGTTATTATATGTTGCATACTAATGGTTGTAAACAGCCATTAATTCTCTGTATCTCAATACTTTGAATAAGCTCAGACATAATGAAGTTACCAAGAATCAGACGAACCACAAGCAGCAGTTGCAAAGTAGTAAAGTTTGCCTGGCCCAGATATTTTAGCCAGTTCACATCACTTACATAAATTGTTGCTTTTGATTCTTTTTTTTTTATTTTTACTTTTTTGCTACTTGCTCTTTTTGGCAGCTTTAGATTTTAAGTTTAGTATTGATACAAAAAATTGCCAGTCATGTGTAAATTAAAAAGCTACGACCATATAATTAAAATTAGCTGTTATCTATTCCCCCCCAAATAAAGGTGTTATTTTATACTCATTACTATTGAAGATATTGCAGTAAGAGGACAGTCAGGAAAAAAAACTTATTGGAGAGCTGATGTGTGCCTACCAGACGAGTCTCCTGAAGCAATTTGCAAACTGAATTTATTCTTGAGAGAATACAGTATTTTACCTCTGCAGGTTCCTGAAGAAGAATTAAGTAAATGGGATAGGGTCTCCCTTATACTCCTGCAATACATTTGGAGGAGTTGCATGATGAAAGGATCACCATTGCCACTTTGACCAACTATTTTCAGCCCTTTGAAATGCCATGGTTTGTATTTCAAAATATATGAAAGATACTCCAGTGTGTAAGGCATAAATGATTAAGACAATTCTGAACACATTTGTTGTTGAATTCCAGCACTCATTCATATCTTATCTTTTGAACTCTATGAAGTTCAACATGAGAAAGCATCCATGGTACATTTTTCTTTCTCAGAAACAGAACTTCAGGTCAGATCTGCTATATGCAGAGTTACTAGATTGCAATAGACATTTTCATCATTTTACCTCTCAAAAAGCAAACCCACAGCTCATAACCTGATTTGCCCCAATAATTATTTGTAACTGATGATATCTTTGCTGAATAAAGACAGCTGGAACACTTTGTTCAAGGAAATGGGGAACATGATGAAAAATACCCTTCCCACAGCAAGAACACGTTCAGAACTGATTATTCTTCACCTGCCTTTGAGTTCACCAGAGAACTAAGCATTCAGAAAAGGCAATTCTAGAAAAGGGACAGAAAATAGGCACTATTTGATGTCTACTTCAAAAAACCACTAGGTCAAATATTAAAAAAAAAAAAAAAAAGCACCTTATTCCTATTTCTACAATCTTTTGAAGTCAAAATTTGTATACAATCTACAGAGATCTCTAACTTACTAATTAGATTTGCTTACTGGATTCTTTTTGGGTTTTGACCTATAAGCTTAGCAACTCTGGAAAGTATTTTGAAGCCTCTAATATCAAAACCCTATTTAAAAATGTAACTTTAACAGAAGCATTAAAAATCTCTTTTCATCTTCAGCTCAATCCTGTCCCATTTGCCAAAACCACAGCATTTCACACAAGCCCAGCCAAACTACTTATGCAACTCCTTTCACATGCTTCATCAAACTTCTGCTCATCAATTTATTCCATGCACTGCTCTGGATAAAAGCACAGTAACATGCTTGAATTAGGCACCTAGCAGATTAGCTTAAAGATAACTTTACTCTAAAAAAGTGTCCACTGGAGATCAACAACTTTTCTCTCCACAGAACTTGCCCATGAATTTGAAGCAACATGCTGACTTTGGTAGCAAAATTACTATTCTCATTCTCAAAAGCCACTACAGGAAAGGCTGACAGGTCTACTTCCAACACAGTGCTAAGCTCCAAAAGATACAGTGACAGACAATACAGACACAATTAACTGACAATAGGAAATAAGGAGATTAAGTATCTAGCTTCTGAAAATTCCAGAGGGTTATAATTATTAACAAAAACTGGATTTTGGATCTTTTCAGATCTTTCAGATAGTTTAAAGGCCATACTGACAAACTAAGCAACTTTTCTACCAAATTCTTGAGACAGTTTAATCAAAGATTACCACTCATCATAATCACATTCCCAAGCTAACTTTCTACTTTATGTAACTCTGGTATTTATTGATGGTAGACGTCATACAGTAATCTACAAAATACACTAGAAGAGAAATCCTGAACTCTGACTAGCTGCCTGCAAAACATACCACTGTCAGAAAATAGTTGTTTCCTTATATAATTTGTTTCTCTCCAGATACATATTTACATTTAAAACACGTGTCCAAACAACATGCAGTATTCTCAATGGAATTTTACTCAAATAGCCCAAAGTCTATCTACAGCCCAAATATTTTAAAAGTAGCATAATCCTTCTTCCTTGAAAAAACTGTTCATTCTTAAGTCCTCCCTGAATCTTTTTCCTTTCCTTGGCTTGCAGCCAACAGTATTATCCCCTCAAAATGTTTTTCTGAGCTGTGATCTCAGACTGCAGAGCCAGGTTTATACCCACAATTCATTTTATGAACATCTATTTACAGAGAGTGAAACACTACTGTATTGTTATACTGAAACGTAGAAGGTGTTTGAAATATCTTCCCACTGCCCTGACCTGTGAGAATTTTGCTCATCTTGCAGGTTTATTGGGCAGACAAAAAGCAGACTCTGAGTTCAGCCAGGCTTTCATTAGCACAGGCACAAAGCTAAAAAGTGGCAAAGACACAAGCCAATGTCTCAAAACAAAGAAGGTGCATAGACATTTTCAAGTGGTGGAGAGCACCTGATTAGGTACCAAATGAGTGCACAGCCCCGGTCTGCAGACTGTGAGCAAAGGAGCATGCCAAATTCAAGTAGGGAGAGTTTGAGAACATGAGAGGCTCTATCACCCTGCAGAAATCCACTGGGGTCTAGCTGACTGTTTTTAGCTCCCATGAAGCAGCAGCAGGCTAAGCACAACTGCATTGTGCAAACAAAGTTACTCCCTTTTAGGATCTGTCTTATTGCAGGGGGGAAAAAAAAATTGAAAAAATTAAGCTCTAAATAACAAAACATGGTCACCATACAATGAAATCAAGTTGTCAGACCTTAGGACTTTCAGAACAGGAGAGAGATACTTAGCACATAGGTACATAAATATGAAGTAGTTGATAACAGGAGGGAAAAAACACCAACAACCACTGTCAGAGAGTACTACAAGGTAAGTTACTCAACGGAGCCAGACACAAAAAGCCGATGAAGACGCCGGAACACAAGCAACACATACACATGCTACCATACCAACTGTAGATGATTAAATGGAATCAAAGCTTTCAATTCAGAATAAGCAGCAGAGTGATGCTGGGAGTTGCTAACAGCACTCAATCTCTTATTCTGAAACACCATCATTTCCAGAGATAACACTTTAAACATTATCTTTAAAGAGCATAAGAGAACGCAGGTAGAAGGTCAGGAGGATGAAAGGCAGAGGAAGATGAAAGTTAAATTTGAGAAGAACAGAAAAAGGCCTAAACTTTATCTATGGATATGTTTCCACATAGAAACTGCACAGAGGCTTAATATTAAGATTAGCTATGTATGTTTAAAGAGCCTGCGTGCTGATAAATCAGCCCTGGCTACTGGTCTCAGCTATGTGCATGCTAATCCAGGAACTGCAGTATAGTCTATGACCTGCGCTGACACCTATTCAGAGGCAGTTAAGATGGTAGATCTAGGTTTCTGCACTGGGATATGAAGTGTGAACAAGTGATCCTGTACTGCAGTTACACAATGGAAAGTCTCTTCCACAGAGAGAACAGTGAAAAATCTATTCTTCCTGTTTAATAATTTTTTCCTGGTACTGCAAATACCCAGGCAATACTGCAAATTACCCACTGAACACTCAGCTCAATCAGTAAGGTCAATAGGAGTTTTACCCCACTTTTCAGCAAAGTATTTCAACTACATTGTTTCTAATATTTAATGAAATACTTTAAATTTACCCAAAACGTTTACACGCAGTTTTATGGTTCCATTTAGTACCATCCGTATTGTGATCTGCAGTCAGCTCTATTGGTCACAACCAGCGTAGGCTGAAACACTCTTGAGAACAGAAAATTCCAGGTAACACAGAGTAGATGCTTGGAGCATGCTGCAGATACTCACAAACACCAAATCAACACTGCAGTCAATTAGTTATGCCTGCAAAGCCAGCCCCCACACTCTTGAGTTTTAGGAGACCCCCATCAGCTATGCCTCACTACCTAAGCATATGCTCATCCTGCACTGCATCTGAACTAGTGAAACAGCAACGGAGGCCCACACCCACCTACTTTTTGCCCTTTCCTATCTCTGATGTTGCTCTTGACTCCATTGCTGCCACCTCCTCTCATCTCCAAATTCACAAGGACAGCCACAAACACCAGGTATAGCATGAAGAACACAGGCTAACAAAGCCCTGCTAGACACCCAGTATTTCCACTGTGCAACCAGGTGTGGGAGTCCAGCACTGAGTCTTCTGATCTGACTCTGCCAGTCAGGGTGGCAGAAAGGAGGGTGAGGCCCCGCAATGCTTATCAGCTGAACTTCCATGAAACTGAGCTGCAATTCTCCTGTTTCAGGAGCTGCAACTCAGCTAATTAGCTCTGCCATAAATAACTCACAGCCGAAATGATCTACCCACAGATCTGTCTGCATAGCAAATAAGAGTTATAAAAAAGAAGCTAGAAGAAATAAAGCAGAAAAATTAGATGCGGTCTCTCAAAAAGTTGACAAAAATACTTAGAAGAGAATGAGAAGTCACCTATTAAGGAAGAAGAAAGACTTAGAACAAGTAGATCAGTCTGAAACACCATGAAAAGCCATATGAAAGGGTACACAGGGTCTGAACTCTGATAAGTATTACATTAATTACTGATCCAAGAAGGCAAATATTACTGAGGTCAGCAGTTTGCAAAGCAGGTGAGCAGCAATATAGCAAACAAAATTCAGGTTTGACAAATACAGAAGTTCAAAATTACTCAAAAAAGTTGATTACATTATTTTTTCAGTGCAGCCTTCCCACTTTGACCATCATCACTAATATTTTAAAAAACGAGCAGCAGCAGCACTCAGTTTTCAACAATTTTCAATGTAATAAGGAGTCAATTGTTTCCTTTTTGCTTAGCCATTCTACTCCAAAACCAGCTAAAAGCCATGGGTTTTGACTATAACTTCAGACCACTTCAGTTTCTTTCCATCTACTGCATCTGCAAACTGAGACTTAAGAGTATGAATAGAAGGATATGCTGCTAAGACAAGCATCCCATTTCAAATACCCTTAATGAGCAGTACTGAGCCAAAAAAAGTGATCTGCTCATATGCAGAAAGTTATAGGGAGAGAACAAAAATAAAAAAGTCATGTGATTTTTAAAAGAATCATGAATTACCCAATCTAGATCTTCAAGGGAAAAGCTACACCACCACCATATCGCACCCTTTGCTCCTTCCACTTAAAGGAAAAATGCTGTAGGAGATCTACAACTTGTTTGCTATTTTGGATGTCAAGTAGAATAATAACTATAAAAGCATGTCAAGTTCAAACCTTTTCCACCATTATTTGAGAAGGAGAAAAACAAAAAAACAAAAAAAAGCTAATTTCCTAGTCTAAACCAACACTCACTTTGAGCTCACTAAACTGCATCACTGCTCATTACAGCTATCAGTCAACAGATTGTCAGACTCTTACTGCTCTTAAATGTTTCTTGAAAATAAGAAAAATCAGCTAATTTAGTTTTCAATTTTCCTAATAACTGCATTTCATTGTTAATATTTCTCTTTTCTTTCATTTATATACCTTGATGAAAAATTCCTCCCTCAAACTTCAGTTCTGCAATTCCATTTTACAATATCTCATTTCAAAGATCACAAACAAAGCCATAGCATTTACTTTGCCCTTTTAATCACAGGAAATGCAAGCAGGCAAGAGGTCACTTGTGTGAGCAACTCACTTGCCTCTGTCTTTTCTCAACTATGATGAAGATGCAGACACCTTCAGAAAAAAACAAGTATTTAAACTGCGAGATCCTCCAGGAGTCATCCTACAACACCCTTCTTGACAAACGATGACAGATCAAGATCAAGTTGGCTTAGAGATATTTTTTTATAAAACTCATTTTACACCTCTGTCATATGAATGCAAAAAATTTTTCAAAGTCTATTTGATCAATTTTGTGCGTGAGCCATAAATTTCTTCCTCTTTCAGGTAAGAAATTCTCAAACAGCAGCCAACAATATAGCTGAGACCACACACCAAAAGAAATGTAACTCAGAACACACATTACCATTATGAAGCACTAAGGGCATTCAGCCTGCCCAACACTGCAATCTGCATTTCTGTGTTTAAACTAGCACAAAATTGCAAGATGCCATTCTGAAATTTCAAATAAAGGTACACTACATTCCTTGAATCACGTGCAGAGCAATCTGTGTGTGCAGATGGCAATAAGGATAGATTAAATTAAGGGCACAAAGCTTGCATACCATTAGTATTTCTGGAAAAAAAAGTTTCTTATTGCCACATTCACAACTGCAAAACTGATACTTCAAAAGCTACTTGAGAGAATGCAGCCTGCCCAAACAGTAATTAAACGAGAGGAGATTAGACTTTTTAGATAGATGTCTATCTAAGTTCAGTACTCATCCACTAAAACTTGCTGAGCAGAAAACAAAATGAGCAAAAGCTACCTTCTAACTTTCACCATGGGCAAGCCAGACATCCCTCTCCTTCAGTACTCAGCACTTCTGACAGGAAGAGGGAATCCAACCATGGAACTGGGATGCTGAGAGGAACAGATCATCTACTGAACTAAGAACACTCAAATGCTGCATCTCCAAAAACACTTTTCATCATTCTTCTGATGGACACACAAGTGTTTCCAATTAGACTATTTCACAGCTAATTTATACAGAATCTCAATCATGATGTTTAATGCAATATACACTAAAAATTTAGTGCTAAAATACGAGTTATGACTATACAATGAAAATTAGGAACACAACATGAACTTCACTACAATGTTATAAACACCTCAAACAATAAACATACTAAGGACTTGGAAGCTCTTGACAAGGAAACTACATGACAAGCTGTACAGTATTCAATGGTCTGTTTACAAGAATTGGTTTTCCTTTTTGTTTCAACTTGGATCTCAACCAGAACACACATGAAGACTGCAGTACCACCCTGGAGAATGACAGTTTCTCATACACATTTTCAGGAGGATGGAAAAAAGCTTAGTGGATGCTGCTGGGTTTTGGCTGGTTTGTTTTCCTCCAACATGTACTTTGAGGAGTTTCATCACATTGCTGGGCATCCATTTCTGTATCTCTCTTCCGCCTTTTGTTATCCTTCTAGTCCTGGTCCCCAAATATCCTTTCTCTATATTCTACCACATCAGCAGCAAATCCATTAACAAGCCATTCTTTGCACTTCCTTATGTGTCAGTTTCTCTGCAGCCACTGAAGCAGCACTTCTCAAGGGCACTCCAGTCAAGAATGCAGGTACAAGGATTAGATTTACGACAGAAGAAGAATGAGAACTATTCAAAAGTTTCTTCTTTTTAAATGTAACAGGCACTATGGAAAATGCCAGATTGTTTTTAAGATTGTTTCAGAATAGCGTATCCACTGAGGTCACAGTAAAAGCTCCAAAGCAGCAAAGCCTCAGCAGTGGGATGATGTTCTGTAATGCACTTCCAACAAAATCTTCAAGAACCATCTTTTATCTCAGGACAGTACAACAGCAAAGTAGAGGAAGACTGCAGATGGCTTCTACTCTTACTCCCTTACATAACTTCAAAGTCCTCTTTAAAATACATACTCAAACTTTACAACTTCTTGCTGAGCATTCAGAGGATAGATTTGTCTTAATGTCTTCAGCTACATACAGTGAATACAGGAATACTTCTTTATTTTGTCAAATGACCAATTTCTATTTCAGCCTGATTTCATTAGATAAAATTCTCTGAAAACGTACTTGAAATCTAATGGAAATTCAGAAACATCTCGAAATAGGGAATGACAACCATGGTATAACAGCAAGGAAAAAATACCAAAACCATCAAAATGCTCAGGACTTGCATCATTCAGGGAGATGGCACTACTGAGCCAAAACAAGTCTGGAGGACTGCAGACTTACATCACATTGCATATATAAAAAACCCTCACATCGACAGATGCTGACAAAGAAATTTCCCAAAGCAGACCAGGACACTGCTCATTCAGGGCCATAAAGCAGCTTTGCCAGTAGAAAACTTCTGCCAGCTCTGTGCCTCCACTGGAATGCTCCATTGACTTGTCTTTAGCAAAAGCTCATCTACTGTAAAACAAGCCTTGGCTTTTGAATCAGAAAGTAAAATTGAATTTGAAGTAAATAGGCAACAAAAATAAGAACTATGAAGTATTGCCCAATCCTTCTCCTTCAATTCTGAAAGAATCAAACTTGTGAAAGACTTTCTGAGCCACACTGCATGTGATTTTAATCATAGTCAGACAAAAAGTAGAAACCACATGGGAAGAAGTATCAAGTACTGTGCTTTCCTATCTAAGATCTGCTGTTCCTTGTCATCATATAAAAAAAATACTAAGCAAAACAGACAGCTCCACATACTTGGATTTAATGCTAGAAAAAGTATTCCAGTAGCTCAAGACAGATTCAGAATTTTGAAGCCTTATACTGGAAAAAAACTTAAACTTGCCTGGAAGCTTTTGTACAATACTTGGAATTGACATTTATATTTCAAAAGACTGTGGAGTAAACTGAGAAAATGTAAGCTCAATAAATAGGGTATCATGCGCACTTTTTCATTTTATTTGCAAGTCTAAAATATTCTCTAATAAAAAAAGTCAGGAAAAAAATGTAAGTGTTGACACTTTCAGCAATGTGTTTCTAAAGCAAAGCATCAAACCTTATAGAAAGGTTACAGTTCACAATGCATCCTGGTAGTTTTTTAAACATATTGAACAGTATCTTCATAAACACATGCAGAGATAAGCATGCCATTCCAGCCACAGCAGCTGCTTTGATTCATGTTTATTAAATGCTTAAAATTCTTGGAATATACATACACTGCAAAAAGAAGATACAGTGACACTATAAATCACAACATAAGCCAATACTAGCCTACTATCTATGCTGTTACTGAACACAAAGAGGCAGCAGCACAGGTTTGGTGGGGTTAGCACCTAGAAAACAGATCACAAGTTACGTACCCTGGTGCTGGTACACAGTGAGGCTCTGCCACCATCTTCATCATCACCATTAACCATGCTCCTTACCAGAGACTAACACAAGCACACAGCAACATTTCAGACACACCCTTCTACCGCTGTTCTGATTGATACACCTCAAAATAAGTATTATATCATCAGTAGGCACCAAAATACATTCATGGCTTTATCTGTCAAAAGAGCAATTATGGTATAAATCTTCGTTCTAAGTTATAACACTTACATAGCAAGTAAGTTACTATATGAAGATAAACCATTAGGGACTTCATTAGGGGCCATTACCATATAGATTGCCCTGTGGTGATCTATGTGAAATGAGATGGAACATCCAGATTACCTCCTACTGAAAAAGTTACATCTTGCAAGCCACTAACTTCACATTACCCGAGGAAGAAGTAGATGCATTTGGTAAGCACGTACATGCTTGAGGATGTCTCAGCCTAGGATGCAGCAAAATGCCAAATAAAGGTTGTAGCTGACGA
Organism: Coracopsis vasa; assembly: GCA_026283785.1. Taxonomy (NCBI): domain Eukaryota; kingdom Metazoa; phylum Chordata; class Aves; order Psittaciformes; family Psittacidae; genus Coracopsis; species Coracopsis vasa. The sequence continues at coordinate 7,492 of JANHGB010043642.1, read as the reverse complement.
CCATGGAATGTATTAGTTGAGGATATGTTTATGAATTTCAATAGATGTTTTGATGACTGAGGGTTGTTGGGGTTTTTTTTAATTATTATTTTTAGATTAAAAGGCAACTATCAAAAATAAAAGCCAGAACTGCAGAGCATCAGAAAGCCATTGATTTTCTTTTCCTCCCAAAACAAGAAATGACATAAAGGGACACCCTCCCTTGGCATTGAAAACAGCTTGTGTAACTCCTGCTCTTCATCAACATGGATATCTTGAGCTCGTGCCTTTGATTTTCAAGTCCTATCAGGAATGCATTTTTCTGATTGACCTTCATACTGCAACTTTTCAATGTGCTTGTTGTTTACTCACCAAGCTCCTCCCTCAGCCACCAGTGAACACCCATTACACTCCACTGAACAATCGTGAAGACACACACAGTCAACTCAAGCTCCACCTCAAACTCTGATGACCATTTTTATGTCAACAAAGTCAGGTACTGACTAGACAGGCTTTTACCCCTTTTACTGTCTCCTGTAAAGAGAGACATAGCAACATTACTTCCAGCCAACAACGAGACTATTTTAGTTAACTTGGTGCTTTGGGTCACAAGTTAACTTGATAGTTGAGTCCTGTGATGCACATCATTGCACAGTGGAGGTCTTTTCTCTGTAGGCTACACTAAAATTCACTCTCTCGAGCCAACACTTCCACACCTCCTTGAAGAGCCTTGTCCACAATGCCTCACAAAATACAAGGAACCAAGCAATTGGAGAAATTATTCAGTTAAGCAACAGCATCTGTAAAGCACTGCTGCAGCAGCTGGCATTTTGCTACAGTAGGCAGTAATTGTTTCCATTAATAGATTCAAACCATGCCCAGGGGAGGCCAAGTAGGCAAAGACACTGCACTGCTTTCCCACTGTTAAGGACAGTCTGTCCATGCAAGAGACACTAGCAGCATAGCCAGAGGTAGCTTCTGCTACTAAATCTGCATCCAACTGCAGAAAAATGAAGGTGTTCAAATCTGTTAACTTCTCAAACGCAACTGCAACAAGTACATTAACAAATTCAAAAATTTAGCTCTAATCTTATTACCAGACATACCACCAGGATGACTCCATGAACAAAGGCCTGTGCACGCTACACTGCAGACCTGAGACCAAGAAGGGATTTGCTTTGTCCCCAAAAATTTGTAACAAGATTTGCAACCCCAGCGCTGTGTGGTACAGACCTCTATGGAAAGGCAGCTGGTGTGAACTGCTTCCCTCTGAGCTCAGATTCTGCAGAAGAGGGACTTCTTAAGCACTTCCTAAGGTATTCTGAATCTAGTCCACACCTGGGTCACTATAATATGTTCACAAGTATAATTCAATTTTGAAAAAATTAAACTATTAAATTACAGTGAATCTAGTCATAAGCCTGAAATCTTACTATATGCACAGTTAACAAACCTACTAGATGCAGAGCAGAACAAAGATAATATTGTTTCCAAAACAAGAAAGCTGTCTACTATTTATACTAAGGGGGCAAAAGAAGTGAAATTAAAACATTTCTTTTAGTCCTGATATCCCCAACCAAAAGGGCAAAAAAAGAGCTGCACATTTTTTAAATTCATAATTCATTTAAATAAACAACATATTCAAGGTGTATTGACTAGTAATCCATTAGTAAAACACCTCTGGCAGCAGTAATAAGCTTTTACAGGTACATGTGTACCTGCCCCTTCTAAACACAGAAGCTAAGTGTGCCCCAAAGGCCAGCTAATCTTTTTAACCAATCTTTTAATGTTCCACAATGTAGGCATTTCTAACATCACAAAACAGAAAAATTGAACAGATTCAAAGCTGAACCTCGCTTTACTCAGAACTGTTTGAACATAACACTCAGTAGTCCAAAAGCAGAGAATGGCTACAAAGCAATGATTGCCCAAAGATGGTCATACCAAGCACAGTTTTCTTTCTCTTCAAACACTTTATCTATTTTTGTTCTGAAACACTGCCAGCTAAGTGTTACTTCCCCACAATCCCAACAGTCTCCAACTGTAGTTTCTTCTAGCAATGCCATTTTAAGGCCAGAGCACAAGGTCCTAACAGCTCTTTGGATCTTATAAACATGGTAATATAATGGATGTTGCATTTGTTCACAGTTCAGGCCACCTTAGGAAGAACCAAGAGTCATGCCAGACAGTATTTTGGATTACAAGTTTGTTTTCTCATTTTAAGAAAATTTAAGAAAACTTTTTCCAAGGAACTGCATCTAGTGTCCCACCTGAGGCATGAATGAATTAAAGCAATGCAAAAATAGCTCCCAAAATGCCATTTTCCAACCACACATTTCATAACTCAAATACACCTCTTCTGCAAAGGTTCAAAGCTAACAGTTCACATCCTGAACACGGAGGTCTAACAGGAAAGGTAACAGAAAAGGTCCAAGTCAGATTACTTTTACAATTTCCTGCACACAAAGATAAAAGTTGCTGCCTGCTATTATTTTATGATCTACCTCAGACAGGTGATAATTTGAAGAACAGTTCATCAAAGGCATGATCTCATTGATCATTCCTTTCAATAAGGATATCATTAGCAGCTGTCCTACTTCAGCTTCCACAGGTTTCAGTCTGAGAAAGTTACCATTATCAGAAATGCATCTCCCTACAACAGCACTCTTCTCTCATCTCTGATGCTATTCAAAGCAACATATCCAAAAAGATTAAGTGCCACAACCACCACATGAAGGACTATGCACTAAAGACCATCCAGAACCATGTTTTCTCCAAGGCAGAGGGAGCAATAGTTGTTTTCTGGAAACAAGAGCTTTAGGACAAACTACCTCAGGATGAAATCTGTGCTTCAGATATTCAGCCTTGAAAGTATCATGAGCTACAAAAACTAGATACACTCACATCTCTTCTCTAGATATTTATTTTATTAAATAGCTTACACCTACCAGAAAAAAAAAAAAAAGCCCCCACATATCACATATTCTGGAATCTTTATGTAGTTTAAAGCTGTAAGAGTTTTTTACCTAAGTAGAATTGGGCCTTGTTGCTACTTGTTTGTGATCAGAATGAAGATGGAAGACAACAGAGCAAGCAAGCCATAAAATGTTTTTTTAAATAAAGGCAAGAGAGATACTTTCAGGAAATAAATTAATAATAACAATAAAAAAGTGGTAATTTTAAGTTCAGCTCCACACTCTCATGATTTCTTTCTCATTTTCTGCCGTGAGATTTTTTATAAGGCAAAGTTCACACAAGGGTGCTGTGCTTTAATGGAATAAGTTGCCCAACAGATGAGTATGTGTTTCGGTCAAAACTGTAGCTGAAATATTATTTCAGTTCTGCTGTCTCCATAGTTCTTTGTTTATTTCTGTCAAGACAAACGTTTTGCTTACTAAAGAAAAAATCATGTCATGAAGAACTGTTGTCAGGGAACTAAAACTTGTCAGATCTTATGCGTTAAAACTGCTGCTTAGAGGAAAGGGAGGAAAGCATATTTTAACAATCAAAAGCAGAGGAAGAACCCAGAAAAACCTGATTTGTCCTACTAAGAAATAAAATCCCTAAGGTAAAACCAGATTTTTCATAGACACAGAGAGATATGAAATTTCCATTGTAAAAACCAACATATTTTGAAACTTTGTAACTCCATGCTGTAATTACCTCCTAGTTACATTTCAATGCTGTACCTTATTGTCAACAACCAACATTTAAAGGAAGACAGCAGGAGGTACGCAATTGGGTTTGAAACATAATACCCACTTCTAAAAGACTTCAAGTTAGAACATTTTTTTCAGAGAGAGTGTACTTTGAGAAAGGAAATACGGATTTCCAGGTGAAGACAGGAAAAAAAGAAAAACAGAGGGTTCCCAGAAAGACAAAACGTTCTTCTGGGGAAGAAAGGGAAATCTGTATTGGTTTGAGGGAGGAAATGGAGAAGAGACAGAAGAAACTAAACACACAAGCACACTTAGGCAGATGTAAAAAAAACTACTCCTACTAATAAAACAAGGGTTAAAGGTATGAAGTCCAACCACCAACTTACAAAAACTTTGCCAGCACCAGAGATTATACCTGATGCAAGCTAATGAAAGCCTTTCCTTTCTGAACTCTGCCTCCTATTACTTCAGCCGATAAAGATTTTCCTGCGCTGAACTTTCAGACTCAATGTTCAGTTTTACAATGTTTGGTTTCCCCTTGTCATTAGTTTAGAACACTCCAAGGCCTGCTGCTTATAAAAGAGCACAACACTTGTATTTAATAACAATTACTATTTTGTAGCTGTGTTTGTTAAGGTACAGATGCTGTGTGGTCTAGCAGTTAGAAAATGCAGTCAGAACCCTGTTCTAATTTATGGTTACAACTTATTGCTTTAGCTCTAATACGATAGTGAAAGTTGGACAAATGACAACACTGTCTGGCAGTTTAGGGTTTTTTTACCACTTGCAAAACAAGCATTACTTGCCCATCAAAAATCCTTCAGAACTACTCTTAAATAAAACTTAGCGACTGCATCAGCATGCATCTGAACTTAGATTTAACTCAATAACTCCTTACAGAATAGTCAAAACTAGTAAAATTTGATTTCCCCAACCTTGGATATTCTTCCAAGAGCAGATGTTATAATTATTAAAGAGCTACCTAACTTTACTTTTGAAAATTCTGTCAGTATTTTTTAAGATTATAACTGAGAGAACAAAACAGATAAAGAGCATGGTCCTGAATTCTACTCCCCACACCCTATAGCCTCTTGGCTTCAGATGAATTAAGAAAAGCAGCCCTGGAAACCAAATTTGCTTTATAAGGCTACTTATTCTTATTCCAAAGTGCAATACAAACTTGTACTTCCATTCAGCTAGAAAAGGGAAATTTCCATATAAAAAGATAAAATGCAAAATGGAAGAGGTAAGACTACACAGAATATTAAAATAGTGCATATAGTAGAGACAGACCAATTAACCACCCTAACAAGTGAAATCATTTTTGCAATGACATGGTTGATCTGAAAGAAAAATCCAGCTGGTCTATATAAAAACAAACTACACAAAGAAAACCAAAAATCCATTTGACATCTCTAGCCCTGCCAAGGCATCAATCCAAGTACAAGCAGGAACTACTCAGCAATTCAGAACCAGTTTATACAGACATTTAACGGTGGGTAGACATAGAAGAACAGAATTAATTTTTCATCATGAGAAATCAAACTATTTATCTTGAATACAAAAAACAGAAATCAGCAGTTTAGCACTGAAGAAAATGTAAGGATCTTCACAAGGCACTAGGCAAGTGCCAAGTCCATTAGACACCTTAGCAGGTTACAAACAACATCTGCCACTAAGAAAATACCCCAACTACAGGTTTGCATGTGTGTGAGTTACTTCGGATCAGTATTTCTGACTGCTATTTCCAATAACACAAGGCATTTTTTTTCAAACACACAAGCTACACATGTAACAGCCAGCCAAATCCCAGCCTCACTTTGGGCTGCAAGCAGGACAGCTATCACTTGCCAACACAGCTGTCAACAGCGAGGTCGCACACAAGTGTCACAGCTCACCCGGAAGACTCCTGGCACAGAACCAGAAGCAAATTCCAAGCAAGTAAGAGAACTTATATATATTACAGGTATTAAAGCCAGATAAACACAAGCCACAAAAGCTCTCAAAAGACAAGAGAGTCACGGCATGGTCCCACTGAGTACCTGCAGGCCAATATGCACAACAAGCAAAATTCATACATGACAAGCTCTTTATTAAGCCATATGGCCCTTAGGCTCTTTAGTTTACTGAAGCAATGATTTTTAAGTCTTAATTCTGTTCTTGCTTTGTAAACTCAATTTGTATTTCATATTTTATATGTCAAATCCACTCTCTTTGAAAAGTTAATGTCATTCTTATTATAGCAGTGTTATGATGGATGCCATATATACAGAAGGAAAAAACCCCAAACCATACTTTCTAAAATAGAATAGTCTCAAGAAAAACAAGATTTTCATTATACAAATGGGATGCTAAGAGCCACAGAGGCAGCATGACTTGTAGAAGATCACACAAAGATCTATGAAAGAGGCAGGAAACAAGCACAGATCTTTCAAGCATATTAACCACAACAACGGTTCTGCAGACAATGCAAATTGGATTTAAGTTAAACTGGTGTGATTACAGCTATATTCCCGTATGTGGATTTATGCAAGAAGCAGCTTCACATCTCGGACATGTAAAAATAGAAAATGTCTCAACCTTTTCTGCTGTAAAACTACAAAAGCACGATACTGCCTTTGGAAAAAAAAAAAAAGCTCATATTAGCTTCTTCATAACTACTATAAACTAAATCAGAAATATTCTCAATTAAACCTTGAGTAGTAGGAACGTGTTCAGATTAAAGTCTCGATAACCATGCAAATGATTTCACGCTTTTTGGCATTAAATAGATCAACTTAAGTTGAGCAATCAACAGGTAACCGAACAGATAAAGCATACAAACTAACTATTCGCCTTGCACCTCCCCGTTTTCCCTACACTCCCTCAAAGGAAAGAAATCTTTTCCTGTTCTGATCTATTTTTACAGTCTAGTGCATTGGTATTTTGGATTATTTCCAAGGGTATTCTTTACTGGGGCATCACAACTAAATGCCACATTTCAAAATTATTTTAGCATATTCTCATAGGCTACTTCACAGAACAACACT
>JANHGB010043641.1:5249-25839 GCA_026283785.1 Coracopsis vasa | reverse complement strand
ACCTCTGAGGTGGATTTACTAATCTTTCTGATGGACAGCAGTTCCAGAGGATTCCCTTTCCAGCCCTCCGTGGCTGGCTTTGCTAGGAGTCCTAAAGGGTGATCAGTGGTACCGATGGTTGGTGTTGCAGCTGCCAGGCTGAGCCACTGCTCCAAAGCATTTGCTGCTGTCACGTGAGCTTTGCAGAGCAGGAAGGAAGGAGTTGGCCTGTTTGATTCGGAGGGATATTGCTTTGATAAATAAAGAACAGCTTTGACTACTGCAGGAAAGTGTGGGGTTTTGCTGTTTAGTATCCTAAATGAGAAATTCTGGTCATGAAAGTCTGTATAATTACTGAGGAAGCAATGGGAAAAGTAATATTCTCGTGGGCCCCAAGAGACCCTCTAGCAAATCAAGGAAGAATTAACATGCCTTAAATACTTCCTAAACAAGGGGGGGAAACCCAAAACTTGTTCCTTTTCCTGCTCCTCCAGCATTTCAGACTTTTTTTCAGTTTTACAAATAAGCAAAATGGGAGACAAGGTCAATTTGTGAGTACCCTTTTGTGGAAGGCTATTCACCTGGCATGGACTGTCCTGTCCTGTGGGGGCATGTGCCCCCACAGGGTCCCAGAGAGCAGAGCCAGCCATGGTCCCCACATGCCACTCACAGTAATGCATTCATCCCACCTATGGTAGTGGCTCCTCTCTGTGGCCCACCTGGAAGTAAAGCACAACTGCATTCTCAGGCTTGGGAGTGTCAATTAATGAGCAGAACTGATGCCAGTAGTACTGCATGAACTGCTGAACTCAAAATGTTTTCCCTGTCCAGGGTTTATGGGGGCTGTGATTTCAGCTAGGCTGTAAACAGGGGTTTGGGAAGTGCTTCTGAAGCAGATCAGCCATCCCTTTAGCTGGAGCAGTTGCTAGTCCTGCTGGATGTCACCGCATAAATTCTCTCTGGGTGAGTCTGAGCCCTGTGTCTTTTTGGCGGTGAAGTCCTGCCAGGAGCCAGAGAAGCTGTGGCTCCTGTTTGTTAAAGCTTGTTCCATGCCGGGCTTGGCCCACAGAGGTGAGAATAGCCAGAGGTGTCTCCACATCAAACCCCTGACCTAGGTTTCTTAATGCATTTATTCTTTAATAAACCACTTCTTAAACACGGTACTCTCTGCAATAGGCTTTGCAGTTACGCTGACTCCATGATTTTCAGTAACAACCTCAATGCATTCTGAATGTTGTGAAAGGCCATTTGGTTTAAGGAGTAATTTTTGAACTCTTTTTGAGGGACCTTAAATATTTCTGAACTTTCAAACTAAATTCTTGTAATTCAATATTTATTGTTGCACTTAGCATGAAATACAGAACAAAGCCTAAATTCAGGGATGCTCTTGACTTTAGCAGTAAACACTGACAGCATTTTTAATATATACTGTATTTTAGTGATGAATATTTAAAATTCTTCTTGTGTTTTGTGTCCTAAGCTATTTCTCTCTCTACTGTGGTTAGCCCTAGATTCTGCACTGGAATGAGCAACATGCAAAGATCTAAGACTTATGATAAGCTTAGCCTAGACTGGTCTAATGCATGTTTTGTAGAGAAGTATAGATATTTTCTGACAAAGACGTAGAATTTTTTTTTAATCTTTTGCCCTTTAACATGAAGTTCCATCTGCATGTTACAGAAAACAAAAAAAGGGTTAAAGACCACAGCAGCCAATGAACTAAGTATAGCAAATGGAGTAGACAAAGAAATCTGTCATGGGTTCTGCTGTATGTTATGCTGCTCCACAAAGGCCATCCTGGTGCAGCCACCAGCACAGCATGCAGTGAGTGTCCTGCCTCAGGCTGTGTGAGGTCAGTAGCTGTGGATGCAGCAGTGACCCCCTCACACACTGGGTTCAGTTACACAAGCCTGCTGTGAGCCCCAGAGGCAAAGCTGCCCAGGGCATAGGCCTGTAGAGACCATCTGCTCTGGTCCCTTCCACACCACATTGGCTCTTTCTGTGCAGCAAAGCATCTGAGGGGCTAAAGGTGCATCCCAGCCCTGCTGGGAGGTCCATTGTACAGCATATGGGTTTTGCTCTTGCATGAGCCTTTTTCTTACTGACTGCGGACACTGTAGATAAGCCAGCCTCTTGGGTCACAGCCTCCATTACAAGTACCTTTCATGTGTAGGAAAAACAGTGCCACTTGCGTTCATGCCTGCAAGACTCTTAATAGGTCGTGACTCTCACCTAGGTAGAGCCTGCCAGTCCAAGATCACCAATTTTGATCTCTTCTGTCATTGCAAAATAGTTCATTCTTATGGGTAAATCAGAATTAATGTTCTGTGGCAGTGGAAATATGGTTCAGTAGAGGGTCAGTGTGATGCTGACTGACAGCCCAAGGCTATGGGCCTTGACCTGGGTCTGGCCTGCAAAGGCTAGTACAGTTTCCAAGGCACAGCTGTTAATTTCTCACATACTCTGGAGTATTATCAAGAAATATAAATATACAGGGCTTAGGCAAATGCAAAAATCCACAAAATGTCTTTTGTACTGTTTGACAAAATCATATTAATGTTTCTTTCGTGTAAAATATCCTTGGCGTTTTGCTGATTCCAAAGAGAAATGCATTCAAGGTGGTAACTGCAGTGACTAGTAAATAGAATTATAACTGCTTTCTGAAAGTAAAAAGCCGCTGTAATGATATAAGGGCAGAGCTGGTACAAAAAAATAGTCTTCATTAGAGTCAAAATGGGACAGATGTGAAACATTATGCTAGTATTTCGTCAAGGGTAGCACTTAAGGAGTTCTTTGCTTACAGAAATGTATCACAGAAGGTTTGTATCAAAGTAACGTTAGCATAAGTTATTTGTGTAAGAGGAGATAACCATCTTTCTTTTGGAATTTCACAGATAGGCTTATCAGATGTGAGAAATATGGCACAGACATAATGAAAGCCTTCAAAAGATGTTCTTTGTCCCCAGGCCTTTCTCTGGAGAACATAATGTCCTGAGGGGACACTGAAACAACAGTTGTCTGTGTTATGTGAAAAAGCAGATACGTTCAAATTACAGTAATAAAGAAGGTGCACAGCTCACTGTAGTGTACCCTGTGACCATCAAGTTACAACAGGTAATGAACTGATGCGTTCAAAGACTCCAGGTTTCACAGTACAGCAGGATGATATTAAGTTGCTTTGTGGCCAAACTCCCCAACACTCCAACATTTGCCATAGTGTCAGTGTAGCCTTTGGTTGCACACATGCACTGTGCATGGGACCCTTGGTCTTGCTGGCTCTGTACCTGGGTTTCCTTTTCATTAAAGCTGCAGCACTGGTGAGATGTCTTCATCTTCTCCTGAAGTAGTGACCAAATGTGGCTGTTGTCTTATACACTCTGCAGGAGCCCCACAGGAACTGGTGTCTTCACACAGTGCCTGGTCTGTAACGTGTTGAAGCCAGTGAGTGGCCTTTGAAAAAACAGCTGGTGCTACAGCTGCTGTCCTGATGCTGCATGCTGCCAAAACATGCAGCTCATCCTCGGCACAGAAGAAATGAGGGGAAGGTGCCATTGGCCCTGAAGAAAAGTTCCTGGCAAGGGTCCCATCCCCAGGAGGAGGGTGACGGCTGTAGAGTCACAACGGGCTGACAGCACAGAGGCACAGGAACCATGAAGCTGTGGGGTCCCCAAAGGCCCTCTGCTCTCTCTCCTGATTTGGGTGTGTTGTGGATTCTGCAGGTCCTTGGGCCAGTCCTCCAGACTGGGAGGACTCTGTTCTCAGCTCTTCTTTCCTCTGGGCCTAAGGCGAGTGAGCAAAGTGGTATCTGGGGGGAATTCAGAGATCCAGCTTTCCAGGAGTGAAAGGGAGTTAAGGACATCTCTCCCAGTTTGCACTTTGAGGAAGTGTCAGAAAGAAAAGGAGTAAGTAAAGCATGCTGGATTGCACCAGGCCCATTTTCAGATGAACACTAGCCATAAAAATGATTGGTATTTAATGAACTGTGCAAAGTTGAACTGGTTTAACTGAAGGCATGTTTTGTAAATTGATTTCACTAAGGTGGTTCCAAATCCCCATCAAATCTTGCCCTGAGTTAATACAGAGCTGTCTCTGAAATATTACATTATGCTCACTGAGAATGACTTTAAGCTAAAATCATGACCTGATCTAAATATGTCTGTGCTATTCTTTATGCCACTTGAATAGGTATTTTTAGTTTAGGAACCAATGATTGGTGTAACTTGTGGCCCAAGGCTATGGTCATCTGTTTGTGGGCAGAGAGAAATGTTAATGGTTTGATCTAATGAGGCTGATGATTTCCATCAATGAGTCTGAGATACAAAAAAAAGCCATTGAAGAACTCTCCAGAGCCACAACGTCTTGCACAGAGGGACAGAGGGCGTCCCAAAAAATGCCACTGGGATCTGTCCCGAAGGGTTCCAGCTCTTTCTAGCTGCGTTGTAGCAAATACTGTTCTGTGACATCCTCGTGTTTTAACACCCAAAGTAGCAGCTGGGGATAAAACACTTGCTTTTGTTTCTGAGCAAGAAATCAGTGGGCAAGAAGACAGGACTGTATTTCAGAGCAGTGAAAAGGGCCTCAGAAAGCTCTGCTTTACCTCTGCTGGATGTAAAAAAGAAGTTGTGATGTCTCAGAGATACCACAGAAGGAGCCAGAGGGTGCTCATAACTTTCCAAAACTCTCTGTGCTTGCGTTTGTCCCACTGTCACAACTCCTAGGCTGTAAGGAGAGCTGAAGCATGTCTGTAGGGAAGTTTTGGGAGAGAATGGCTTTTATCAGGTATTCGGACTGCACAGTAATTAAATTGTAACAGTAAAGAAGTTAGTCAAGGTGAAGTTTAGTAGCTATCTACTTCCTTCTAGCAGACGTGTATCTTTGGGTTAAGCCACTGCTTTCACATCCTAAAAAAAGCTTTCCAGCAATGTTGCTTTGGTGACGTGGATAATCTTTCTGCATCTCCTCCCTTATATAAAACACAGGCAAACTTCCTTTCTCCTCAGCAGACTTGTTTGGGTCAGAGACTGCCTCTGAGGGTAAAAAAATCAGACCCAGCACCATAAAGAACTGATCCCGGAGCTCAGTTCAGCTCTGAGAGTGTTGTTGCAGCAGGAGCAGACAACAACAGGAACATCCAGCCATGCTGGCCATGCAGTACTTGCTAACACAGAGGGTGAAGGGAGACTGTTTACCTGACTGCAGAGCCTGATTTTGAGTGTTCCTATAAACAACTTTCTCAGAAGCCAAGGTGAAATCTCATGCTCCAAAAGCATCTATTAGTATGTAATAATCAAATTATTTCTTCTTTTTAAATTTTAATGCAAAGGAATATATGTTTTGTACATTATACAAATCCATAAAAAGTGCTAGAATGGAAGTACCAATTCTATTAGGCTTCTATTAGGATTCTATTAGGCTTCAAAATAGAAATACTTTGAGTTTTCTTTTAATTTCTATTTCAAATCTTTTCTGAATTCTATGGAAGTTTCCCATAAAAGGGCTTTGTTTTCAGCTGTAGTTCTTGGTTTTCCCTGAGAGCGCAGCAAAGAGGATAGTTAGGTATGCCGTCACACTGAGTTGGTCATGTTAGCAAATTCTTTTCTAAAAAGAGGTGTCAGATTGTTCAGCCAGCTGAAGTAATCCAGTTGGCAGGAGAGAGACTTAATTCAATAAGCAGAATTTTAAAAACACTGTGGTTGTTTAACAGCCAGATTTTACAAAATTAGCTCCAGCTCTGAAATAATTTCTCTCCCCACCCTGCCCATACTATCCCCCTTCTGTCCTGCATGTCACTACCTCGTCTCATTGCCTTGTTTTGTCTGGTACTGTTCAGTGCTGGAGTCGTTCTGCACATCTCCTATGGTGATCTGCTCAGACCAGAGTCAAGTCAAGGCTCTTGATTTCAGCTCAGGGAGCGGGGCAGCTGGAAAGGATACAGGCATCTCGGTGTCCAGTACTGCTGTCCCACTGTGCATGCCCCATGCAGTAATTCACTTCTCTCTGGAGGGAGTGCCAGGTGTCTGAAATAAATCCTCAGCAGGAATGCATGACTTGTGCAGGCAGATGACAGAAGTTGATCTAAATCTATCTGTAGACATGGCTGGGCAGGGAGGACCCATGTCTCTTCAGGGAAGATCATACACCCACAGCACACTGCTGGATTTTACACAGGGAAACTTCTGTAAAGGGTTGAGTTCAGTTACCTTGAGCAAGGAGCGTGCTTTGACCTGTTATTGCTGTTACAATGTGAGCACCAACCACCAGCAAATCTGGTAGAAGTTAAAAACACTCAGGAAAGAGAAACTGTCTGTGCTATGGTCCTAAGTTTTCTATACTGCTGCTCCTCGCTCCTGGGAAAATGCCTTGTTCTTTTTTTTTTTTTTTTCCTTGTCTATTGGGATGGATGAGGAGACAAGTTACCTACCTGGTGCTGCTGGCAGTTCGTGGCAGGAGTAGGCTCCACTACTGCTCAGAGTTGCTTCTTAACATGTTCTCTCTCTCTCATATTTTGCCTTTCCACAGTAGCTTGTTTGTGCACTGACCAGGTTCAGGGTTGTGCATTTCATATTGCCAGCAGCCCTGGAGCTTTTTTCCAAAGATATTTCTTCCTTTCTCTTCACCTATGCTTCTCTTCGTACCTTTCCTACTTTGAGAAAACCATCACTGTTGGTTAGTGTTTTTTTTCTTAGAGGAGAATATCACTTTGATCTGTGTTGCTTGAAACCACACAAGATTTGTTCCAAAGCACGTCCTGCAGAAACATTCTCCAGGGAAAGGGCTCTGAGACTACTGATCAGAGTTGGCAAGGGCATTTTCCCCTCTGCAGTCCTCTGCTGGCTTTCTGTCACTGCAGTGCGTGTCTAGCAGCAACAGCTGGGAAAATAAGAAATGGTGAAGAAAGATAGTGTACAAAATACCACTCCATACTGGATATACATGCGTGGCAGGCAGCTCCCTGGGAGCAGCAGCTGCCTGTTTCAGGTCTTCAGTGCAAACCTGTCCACAAGACACTGTTGGAGGAACATCCCAGGACAGTGCCAGGGATGATGGGGGAACAGCACAGATCCACATGCTGTCTGCAAGGGGAGATGGCTCCAGGACTGCTCTCACAGCTGTTCTTTCTCTGAATCCACCTCTTTTTTTTGCTCTCCCTACCCCCGTGGAAAGCAGAAAGGAATCAGGACAAACTGAAGGGAGTTTTCCTGGTGTTGCCTGCTCGCCCAAGGATGGTAGGGAAGAGTGGCATGTATGTCGCCACTGTGTTTGAGTTCACAAACCAGGAGAGCTGGAGGAAGTGTAAAATGTTTTGCCCAGATCAGGTTCCTTCTGAGGAGACGTGGAGGAGTGAAGCAGGGTGAGTGATCAGGCACAGGGCACAAGTGCTCCAGCAGCAACACGCAGAGCAAGAGCAAAGCACCCTGTGCCCTGCGGCACCTGAGCTGTTCCATCATTTCAGGGAGGAGGCAGCCAGTCAGGCTTAGTCCCTTCAGAAGAAAAGTACCTGGAGGGGGTCCTGTGGACTTTTGTTCAGATTCATGAATAATGCAAACACCCCTGAAGGTCATATTAATGGAAAATTCCAATTTTCGTATTAGCCCATGTTTCAAGTTGTGTGAAGACCACATGTTCAGAAATAACACAGAGAAGTATATGACCATCTTGTTTATGTGCTGCCAAGTTTTACCACCTTTTTTATTGAGTGAGCCATTTTCCTGTCTGAGTATGATATCACTGACTGTATGGCAGAGAGCCTGACTGATGGAGAATGAATGTATGCAGCAAATATTGCTCGTCTCTCTCTGGCAACTGTGCTGATTTGTGGCTGTCATTCACAAATCCTTTCTTTTTCAAATGTACCTTGGTAATCTTAAAGAAGCACAGATGCAACTGAAATTCTACATAAAATTGCACTAAACATGTTACCCCTTTTGTTCTTTTCTACTACTGGCATGTGATTTACCCTTTGCTTTTCATTTCAGGTCTGCTGTTTTGTTGTTGGAGTATATTTTCTAGTCTGCATCATAAGAAAACCCATACATGAAGAAAGGAAGAAAGAAGTAGAAAACAAACCACAGGCATGGCCATTGATTTTCTGGAAAATGGATGACCTGCCTTCTTCAGGTGTCCAGACCTGCTGCAGAATATGCAAGGTAAAAATAGAAAGCAGAATACTAAAAGAAAGAGGGAATAAAGATTAATACAAGGGACTTGATGGCCTAAAAATAGACAATTCTGCTCCTCTCCAGTGACTTACAGTAACAGAGAATATCCTGCAGCCGGCATGATTTGGCCAGTACCCAAAATATAACACAGAGATCTGACAGTAGGGATTGCAGCTAGAAAATGTGACATTCTCTTTGGCGCAGCTGTCCTATTATACTAAGCCAGTTACTTTCCTTTAATCCTAATTAATACTCTCTCTTTCCACTCTGAGCCAGGTTCTCTGGTCAGCAGTGATTCCGGGGGGTCTGCTGCTGCTCTTCCTACAGCAGCCCTCCATCTTCAGTCAGCCTGTTCCTTTGTGCTCCTTCCGTAAGGAAGCAGCTAAAATAATTCATTATCTTAGCTGCTTCTCTAATATCAGTTAATCTCATTAACTGATATTAAACAGAACTCCTGGCATCCTCGCCAGCAGAAGAAATCAGTGTTTCATTCATTAAAGATATCCATACTTATATAGGGAACACATGTTTGCCAGATGGTGCCAGTTCAGGGTTGCTGTCAGAGTGAGAGGTCTGCCCCTACTAAAACCAGGCTCCTGTTCTGCCTGCCAAAACCATTCTAGTTTTTTTCTGATCAAGAGTTCTAGAAGAATGTGAAGCCTGCACCACTCAACAAACTCCAGTGTGAATCTTTGTAAGTCAGCACTGAGGCTGAGAAATGGAAGTCAGCAGGTGTATCTAAGCCTTGTGAAAGGCTTCAGAGGTAATCCATTGATCTATTGATTAACGTCAAGCTCTTTTACCAAACAATCTATTTGAGAACTGTGTTTGTGTAATTATCATTTCTGTTCCTTTATGGTCTGCAAAATGTTTGAAATAGCAAATACTTTCCAGAAGATTGGAAATGATTTTGAGGTCTGATGCCTCTACTGGCAATCCTTGAAAGAACCTGCAAGAATGTGGTTCAAATGATACAGTCAGCCCCAAGTACTTCAGTTGCCTTCCCCTGAGGAGCTGATAATGACAGCTATTGGACACACTGTTGGGCTGGATAAAACTCAGGCAAATTGTGTCCCTGTTTCTTCAACAGCTTCTGAAGCCTGAGGCTGTGTTCTCCAGAAGAACTCCATACAGAGGAATCACTTTCATCATCTTGATTTGTGCAGCGTTTTCCCAGTAGAGGTGCAGATCTTTGTGCGATAGCGGCAGCTTGCAAAAGTTACTTTTTGTGGAAGCTCTAGAAATAATCAACAGCTCTCCATAGTTCGAGGCCATAGGCAGGAGAAGGAAGGAGCAGTGCACTGCTACACTTCAGCTTGATTTGCTTTTATTTTGTACATGGCTCCAAAGGAAAGGATATCCTTGAGTTTTTACAGTCATTTTGTCTCTGACAGCTACTCCAAAAGCAACAAATATGCCTAGCAAGCATCAAATGCCATGAAAACCAATGAGTTTTATCTTCAACTCAGATCTGGAGCAACAGTAGCGAATAAATGCTGATTTTCTAGATTTGATCAGATGTGTGTCAGATGACTACTTTGCCCAGTATGGCTGATAAGACACCCTGATGACTCCACACCCAGGAAGAGCAGCAGCAACAGGTTTGGATGACAGCAAGTAACTTTTGCTCAGCACTTAGCCACATAGATACTAGCCAGCATTAGTTATCTGGAGCATATAAAAAGCCTCATGGAGCTTCAGAGGAGAGGTGTCAATGCTCCTTATACTTCAGAGGTCCCTCAGCAGCATCCCTCAAGAAAACGTGGTGATATGAGTATAATAATTCTTGGTCAATAGCGTGTTGCCGCTGAAGAGGAGATTTCTTCCAACCTTGAATCTGCTCTTTTCATTTTCTGTGTCTCAGCCAACAGTATCTATCAGCTTGCTGGGCCCTGCCCTTGCTGTACTGGTGAGGGACTTTTTCCCAGCATTCAGTTAAAGCCCATTGTTCCCTGGGAGCACAAAGCTGCTGGACTTCATCACTCCGATCACAATCAGTCCTTGCTGGATGCTGCATTCCTTTAGGATAAAGCTTTAGAAGAGCTTTTGTGTGAGCCATCAATGAGGCAAACAGCTCTGTCAGCCGCTAGAGCTTCACTGGGCCTCATCCAGAGCTTGGCATTGCTCAGCCTAATCCAGTCACGCTGTAGTGAGGCGGTAACTGCTTTCCTTTTCTTTACTAGCTTGTGAGGACGTTTTGCAGCTTCTTTATTTTTTGTTAATTCTTGCAAAAGCTCTCCTGAGCATGATCAAGCACAGGAGCCTGAGCTAAATCTTTAAATGGGGTACGGAGCTTTTTGGTATTCATGTATTTTAAACACAGTTTTAACTCTCTGGCAGGACTGGAGCACCACACTGGGGACAGTGGGTCCAAAGCAGTGACTGGGCTGAGTGGGATAAAGCTTGCCTAGCCAGGAGGATGTGGACCCCCATGACAGCAGACACAGGGAAGGTGGGAGACTTCCGTGTTGCCTTTCTGGAGGAGCGGTGGCGAGGGTCAGGTGGATGGTCCCATGTACCCCAGCGCTGCATCTGTGGGAAATGAGTCCACAAGGGAAAAAGGGTTTGTGCCAGTTGGGGTTCAGTGCCCAGTGGAAAATGGAGCTCGGCTCTCATGGAGTGCTTCTGGTGCAGGGCACAGTGTGCAGCTCTTCTCAGTTGACCTGCAGCAGCCAAAGTGCTCCCCAGTGCAGCTGTACTGGGGGTTAGCAGTAAATGCACTTGCATTGCATTAGAATTAATTTGTCAAATATATTTTTCAGTTTTCATGTCTTCCTTAATTAAAATGAGCCCATTTCAGCATATACTTGCCCATTCATGTGCATCTCTATGCATGTATCTGACCAGAACTGCCATCATATTTGGGTCTGTTAATGATTGCTGTCCAAAGTCTTGAAATACTTGTGCACATTCACAGTTGCATGCAGGAAAGGAATCCTGTGCAATGCAAACTCTGCATAACTCTACATAATTGTCTGGAGCAACAGTAAAGAATTTGAGATTGGAAACTCACTGCATTGTTATTTATTGGTATTACATTCCTAAGAGGACAAACCAGGGCCTCTTTGTGCTAGGTTTTGCAATTTAAAAAAGCCTTTGCTTTAATGAATTTACAGCCTAGTGGCATTGTTCTGTTCTCGATTACAAGTTGTTTTTCAGAAAACAAGTCTAGTTTATTAAATTAAAATCTCTCCTAAAATAGAAATTTTATCTAGCAAAGCTGCCCTGTGCTTCCATTCTTAGTATAAAACAGTTATTTACTTCTGTAGTTGAAATTGCACGTATGAAAGAAGAATGTAGAGTTTCTTTAATTTTGTTTTATGTTCTTTGTCTAGTTTTGTATGAAAGTTGGGATTATGTGACCATCATGTGGCTGTAACACTTGTCAGTTCATTTAAATAAGTGTCTTAGTTTCTTATTTATTATCACAAAGTTTATTAGTTTGATAGTGGTAATACTCAAATTTACAATGCCTGAAAGAAAAAGCTGCAGTGTGAAATCACCTATAACCCTTAACATCGGAGAAATCACACAGAAGGGAAAACCACAGGTGTCCAGGTTCTCAAGCACTTCTCTTTGCCTGTCTGTGCATCTGTCTGTGTGTCAGAGATAATTTTTAGGTTGTTTTTCATATCATGACACAAATGAAAAGTAAGCCTTTTTTTTGCGAGATCTCAGAAGTGGCTTAGAAGTGTAAGAATCTACTAAGAAGTGTGTGTGAAAATCTCAGCAGTTCTCAGGACAATGGTAAGCAATACAAATTTTGGACAAGCAGGTGACTTGTGAAAATTGGTGTCTTGGAAAGAAAATGTAGAAGGAAATCATGCAAGGATATGGGACAGGCGGGTTCATGGGGCCAGTGAGTTAGAGACTTCTACAAAGCGACCTTGTTCTTTCCCTGGGCTTTCATTTAACAAAGAAAGTAGCTGAAAAATTGCCCAGAAATATTTGACCTTCAAAAAGGCCTCTCAGACACAATTACCTGATGTTCACTGAGCTGGTTCATGTGGTTCCCACTCTAAATTATTTTCTAGGTTCACCTATGTGTGAAAAGGGGTCTGATTATATGCAGGAGGGCAAATGAGAAAAGAAACTTCAGGGTGGAGAGAAATATGCCAGGGAATTCTACTGGTTGTGTTTACTTCGCGGGAAGGAAAGGGCAGGTAAGTGTAGCCAACTCAAAGTAGCTTTTTGGCTTTGAGCTTCAAAAGAAAGTAACATAGGAGAATCTGAGGTATCAACAGCACTGGATGTAAGCTGTTTCATGGAGTTGGGTAGGAATTGTAGAATACATCATACTCTGCTTTCTTACCCAGGTGGGAAATTCTTTTTTTCCTACAAGTACAACAAAAATATAACAAAACCTCACCTTATTTTCCCCCAGTGCCTTTCTTTCATTCTGCCTTTGGTTGTTCTGCACACAGAAGGTCACTTGGCTGCCAGTGTTCACCCAGGGTCCAGCCATGCCCTCTCTGCAGAGTTTCAGCTCTTTCCACTGCATGCTTCTGACACTGGAACAAAGCGAGGGAGTTATCTAGGGCTGCAATCTCTATTAGGCTTTAGGCAAAATACTTTTTTTTTTCAGGAAATAAATTCTATGTTTGGCACAAAAGAGCCTCTGCCATGCACTCTTTTCAGTGGAAGATATAACCAGGTGCACATAAAAGTATGACTTCAATAGTTCAGTATTGGCAGAGACACAAAGCAGCATTTTAAATGCTGCCCCTCTACTCTGAACTGCCATCAGAATTGCATGGCTATACAGGGAGACAGGCGTTTGTGCAATGTGAAAACAGCAACTCCCGAAAATGGGAAGGCTTCATGAACCTTGGGAACTGGATCTCCATCTTTGATGAGAGATTATAGTGTGCGATAAGTACATTTGTATGGAAGAAAATTATTTTAAATAATCGGGACCTATAGACATTCATGAATAAAAGCATGCAGTCAGTACGCCTCCTGTCTGCATTACCTAACAAAAGGAACAAATTCTCTAAGACAGGGTAGAAAGACAAGAGCATCAACGTGATGATAATTGTGCCACTGAAGCAGTTTTTCATTATTTGATCAAGTATTTTTATGTAAATAAAGTATTCAGATTTCACATTTGGAATAGTGGCTTGAAAATTGAAACTCTACATGCAGACAGGTAGCAAAAAGAGGTTTTGAACACTGCAGTCTTTCAACCTTGTGTTACAAAATAGCAGTAACCTCCAGTATCCATAGAGCATCGTAGCCTGTTCTGCCTGAGAAGTCCTTTGAAGACAGGTTTTGACTGTGTCCTACTGTGTGCTGCAGTGTGTATCTGATGGCCAAATTTTTCTCTTGGGGATTTTAACCATGGTTCACTAAGGACAAGTGGGCTTATACTCCAAGGTATGGCACTGACACTTGGAACTGCAGATAGGTGTGAAGCTGCCCTGTGAGCGTAGCACCTGCCAGCATGGCTCCTGGAGCAGTCATCATATGCCGTGGTGTGCTTGGAGTTGCCCAGCCCTGTTCCTGTTGGGACTCATGCTCCTGGCTCTTCTCTGCATCTCTCTGCTGGGGTGAGACAGCCTGGTGCTGCAGACCTGCAGCAGTAGGGTGATGCTGTAGTTTGTTAACCTGGTACTTGCAGTACTCAGCTGGAACACGGGAAAACCTGGGATCCCATTTCTTCTGTGGCTGGGCGGGCCAAGGTCTTCTGGGCATGGCTGGTTTGCACTCCCCAGAGGAAGGAATCAGTCACCACAGCAGACACTCTTTGCTTTGCACAGCTATTGAAGCTGTCCACAGGGCTGGAGGCAGCAGCAAGACCTTTGGCACTGCCCCAGGGCTACTGGTGACTTTGCCTGTGACTCATACCCGATTGCAGTGGTGCTCCCAGCAATCCTGTGGTGCGAGGTGGAGCACCCACAGCCAGAGGCTGTGTGCTTGCACAGCTTCTCGCCTTAGTACTGAGGCATGACTGGAGTGAGCAAGGTGTGGGACACAAGGCCCTCTAGGCAGAGTCTTAATTAGATCCCTAATCTAATCTGATTAGATAGATAAGCTCTATCTAACCTGTGGTCACTGGGCAAGAGGATGTTTCTTTTAGGCTGAGGCACCCACCTCCAGGAAGCAGTTCATGGCTGTGAGTGATGGCTTCATGGGAAGCAAAAGTCGGTGGTGGCAGGTGAGCAGAGATACAGTGAACTGTGGAGCGGCCATCTGAGCACAAGTATCCAAAAAGGCTGGAACTATCACACGTTTCTTGTTGACGTGAGATGATTCCACTTGGCACTATGGGGGGTCAACATGCCAAGTTTAATTTTGGATTCCAGCAATTAGAATAGTGTTTCCACAGAATTTTGGGACTTTGGAAGTCTGTTGTTTTACAGCACAAGCTCATGGAATAAAATCGTCCTTCAGGGACAAAACAAAACAGATGAAAAATAAGTGCTCACGTAAGGTCTGCAGGTTGAGGAGGTCTCAAAGCGGTGGTCTTTCTGCTTGTTTTCCATCAAGTTCAGGAACAACTCTGAGGAGTATTTGCCTCAGTTTAGGGAGGCAGAAAAAATTTGTGTACTTTAAATAAAACAAGAGTCCCTGAATAAGAAAATTTTACAAAAAGCCATTTGTTTTCCTAGGCAAGACATCCAGATCAAAAGTGAGTGGTGATTCAGGAAAGTACTCAAGTACATGGTTACAACAACAGCTTCCAGACTCCCTCTGGCAGCAGCTCCACTGGAAGGCCAGTTTAGTTTCAGCTCATTGTACCATAAATGCAGGCTCATGCTTCCTTCGCTTGGAGGCTGAACAATACGCATATGTCTGTGCTCCTGAATTCATGCCTGTCCTGGCAATTTGTTTGCCTGATCCTTAAATTTATGTGTTCAGCTTGGTCTACACCAAGTGCCCCAAGTTCTGACAAGCCTATGGCAATTAGCAGTGGCCACAGATAGATGCCTCAACTTACCGGAGAGACAGCTTGGAAGTTTTCAGCCTTCCTGCAGTGCCTGCTGCTTGTTAACAGCTGATCCCAAAAAGCAGCTGACATAAGGGCACTGAGGAGTGTATGGCTTTACAGAAATACCCTGCATTTCTGACTAAGGATATATGCTGAGTAGTTAAACTATGGCAGAGACACTGAAATATTTGAGAGGTTTCTACTGGAGCCTGCTTTTAACTCTGTTTGGAAAAGAGCTGTAGTTAGTACATGCTTTTAGCTTGAATTTGCTCTTCTTAGGTCGTGGAGGAAGAATGGAAGAAATGTTCTGAGAGCAAATTCCACGTACGTCTTCTGCCATCTGCTAATAGCATGTGTGAGCAGCTCTGCTGCCAGAAACCGAGGAACAAAGATAACATCATTGTGGAGAAAATTGCACTGCTCAGAAAATGAGACTCTTATTCCAGATGACTTGATAGCTCAGCATGCTCTGGGGCCAAATCTGGGGCCAGATTCTGGTGACCAACACATGTATAGGGCCAGGATAATGTCGTTCAAACTGGCGTGAGCTCTTACAGGGGCAGCGTTGTTCCTGCTGAGCTTAAAGATCAAATAAGTTTTATAATCCATTTAGTATGATGGCCTTGCTGGAATCCCAGAAATGAGATTACTTAGGGCAGGAGGAAGGTTGAAAGCTGAAGAGCTTCTCCACTGAAACCACATGCAGGCAACTTGCAGAAAAATGTGTGAGGAGTCCAGGCAGCAGTGAAACACCGAAGAAACTGCCAGCATTAACCTTCCATGTGTCTCTCTGTGTCAAGACTCATTTGTACAATGCATGTGTCAGTGCACCCTTCAACACTGCAGCAATGGCAATGGAATCAGAGCCACCGCAGTCCCAGAGTGTGAATCCCTGCATGAATGGTCGAAGCCACGCACTTGCAGCATGCTGGGCTGCCTCCCTCCTGCTGTACAACAGGTACTGCAGAGTAGGAGATGACCATGATTTACAGGTTTGAATTCTGGCAGAGTATAATGGCAGAGTATGGTAGGTGTGCAGCTCTTCAAAAGTAAACATCCATTTACAGCAGGATCATCAAAATCTTTGAGGCACTCAAAAGCAAGTTGCCTGTGGCTTTTCACCCTCGTATCTTCAGGAGTTATTGCTCAATGAGGGAGTATGTGGTGTTTTGTGTGAACCAGGAGGTAATTGTGAACAGCTACTTAAATAGTCCTAATTATGTTTAGAGAAGGTTGTTCCCTGAAAGCAGCTGGAATCTGTGAATAAACATATTGCCACAGGTGACCACCTGATCTATACATATGGACCTAAAAAACCCCAGTTTGCTAAGTTTAAATACCTCAAAGTAAAGCTGAGCAGACACCAGACGCCAGTAGCAGTTCGTGCTCTCTATGCTACCAAAAGCAGCATTGTACAGGGGCTTTGTAGTGGAGGAGAGTGCAGCTCAGGTCCTTGTGGCATTGCAGACAACCACATAATGTCTAGCCAGCCCATAATACTCTCCTGAGGGGACTAGTGGGCTTAAAATACAGACCTTTAAATACCACATGGACAAAGAAAGATGAAGAAGTGACTAGGCGCCGTGAATGTGGGGATGGAGAAACCCAATGGCTTATTTTGCTTAGTCCTTTTTCAAACACACTCAGTGCCTGTTGAAGTCCAGGAGAGCTCTCTGGACATGGTGAGCACCCACTCCCTGCCCAGAGCTGATGGGGCTGGGTGGGTGCAGCCTTGGCCCTGAAGCTACCCCCTCCTGAGTAATGCTCAGAAGCCGTAAGACCTTGTAAGGCACCCTACCCAGCCTCCTGGTGAGGCTTGGTGCTTTGAGCACAGTTGAACCCATCCTGCTCTAGATCACCCTTGCATATACCACCAGCCCTTTGAGAGGGCTGAGACCTGCTTGGCTCTGCCAAGCCCACTGCCTGGCCAAAGAGGCCAGCAGTTCCTAGCATTAGTTTGCAGCACTTGGGTAGTGAGCTGGTGAGCTGGGCTCAGGCGAATGGGGCTCAGCTACAGGACTCAGCTTCCAGCTTGGCAGCAGCCCTGCATTGCCAGAATTTTTGGGAGTCTGTGACGGAGGGGACAAACATGAAGCTGGTTAACGTCTGTGAGGGTCGAAGAGTTCATGGTGACAGCTGAGATAATGCCAGGCCTGGCTCCATGCCCCAAGCCCTCCCTGCACTGCCAGCCTTCTCCTCCTCCTGGAGCAAGCGCTCAGCTGCCTCACCCCACCATTAACCATGTGTGGCTTCAGCACAACTTAAAATTAACAGCTATGTGTAAAATCGGTACATAATTACTATATATTATGACATGGAAGTACACCAGGTCTAGAAATAAATTCTGTGCCTTTTTGAATTAACCTGGTGGCCCTCTGAACAGCTGGAAAAATATTCTTAGTATCGATGGTAGTCAGCCACTTTTTGTTCTGTTTAGATCAATAATTGCTTTCAGCACTCCTCATGCGCTGCCGCGGGAGGAGGCATGCTCAGAGCCTGTCTCCCTTCCCCAGGGCACTTGTTGCTGCTGGCAGTGCAGGAGATGCCAAGGAGATGCCAAGGAGATGCCACCTCCACCACAGCTCCTCAGGACAGGTGATGGCGATGCCGATTGCCTTGCCAGAAACTCCTGGCATTGCCTCTTACAAGACAGGTTCACCTTGTGCACAGCACCTACCCCTTTTGGCACCAGCCTCCTCGCCATCACCTCAAGCTTATAGGAGCCCCTGCTGTGTCAGCTCCTGTTGCTGCTTTCTTCACTCTGGTGCTGGTGAAAGGCCTCCATGACAAAGGTACTCCTGACCCACCCAGCTTTTTCCATTCTCCTTCAGCTCCCATCTCTGAACATTTCTCTGCATCACTCCCCTCTAGTATCATCCTGGTGGTGTCTCTGGATTTTGTCTTACTCTACATGGGGACATACCTGTGTGGCACCTCTGAAGCTGGCACAGCGTGGTAAGTTTAAAGGCATTTTCTGAGGAAATCAGGGACAGCCGGTCCTGAGTAAAAGGCTCAGTAGAGGATTGCTATCAACACTTGCACTACCACAAGGATCAGCTCCCAGCAGAGGAATATCTGGATGAGGATGCTGCCTGTGGAGGGTAAAAGCCTCACTGAGCCCTTTTAGCAAATTCCTCTGCTGTCCCAGGACTTCAACTAGAAACCGTGGCTGAGAATGGAACCCTGTGTGAGACAAGACAGGACTGCCCGTTCACCCATCACTCCCGGAGCAACTGTGCCACATCTCCCCACTGTCTCCCAGCCCCACTGCCTCCTTGCAGCACAGACAAGATGTGAGAGGCTTGGATCCCACCAAAATGAGGATGAATTGCTCTACTCGGAGAGAGAGCTGAGCTTGCCCAGCATTTAGCCTATGCCAGTCTATATTGCCTTGCACATATGAAGTGCAGAGTTCAGTCAGCTTTTATATTTTTTTAACATTTGTAAAAGAAATTCATAGGAATGCAACTTAAAATACCCCATACACAAAACCTTTTGGTAGCAAAGAGATTTTACAGAATTGTTTTAGAGCAATTATGGAATTACAGTTGAGGTACCTTACGAAAGAAATATAGTTGGAAGGGGAAAAGCAGTATGTCCATTCAAGTAAGAATAGTAAGGTGATAATGAGAATAAAGGTAAGTTTTAGAGAGATGAGTAATATGTACCAGAGAGATGAAGGATTGTCACAAGTCCTCTGGACTTGTTTGTCAGGGTCTTCAGTCAGGCAGCCCCTGCACATGGAAAAGCCATAGGCTATTGCAGCAGGTTGGGGCAGTTTCAGGGAGAGCAGAGCTGTGCTGCTCTATGTTACACAGATTACACTCCAGGCTCAGAGGCTTTCATAGCCCTGCTATCTTGCTGCTTATGCTTGAAGTGACTCCACTATCACCTCAAGCTACAGGGGGGAAAGTCCATTGAACCACACTGCCTCTTTGCTAGACAAAACACAGAAAGGTGACTCACATCCGAAATATGAGGGTTTTCCTGACGTCTTCCAAACAATCACTTAATTTCATGGATGAATTTCCAAAATAATATGTAAACAGAGACAATTATGAATCAAAATATCTGGTGTTTTCTTCACACACCATAGAACCTTTCAGCAGAACTTTGTGTGCATTGCACCAGGCAGCAGAACGGTCACTGTGTGACTCTGTCATCAGCTAAAATCTGTGCCATTAGGGGACAGCTGAATCTCTAGTTATAACCTTGTGAAACTATAGTGAAAAACACACAGAATACCAGAACACAATAGCATCCAGTGAAGGTACAGACATGAACCTGATGTGCTAAGGCAGTCACTGCTTAAATAAAGATGCTGTTGAGCAGGATGTCTTTTCTGATGCTATTCCTGAGACCAGGGACCCACAACGTTAGTCAGCATATGAAAGCAGATCTGTCTCCCAGCTTGTTTACACAGACTCTCGGTACAGTGGCTCTAAATATCCACAACCAGCATCACATCCCTTTTTCAGAGAAGTGTTTTGAAACACTTGCTCAGACTTTTCAGCAAGGGACAACAATTATCAGAAGGGGAATAGCAACACATAATTAGAAAAAAGCAAGCCACAGTGGAAGGGGCAGACTGCCTGAATCTTCAGTGTATGTCAGAGATTTGTCATGCTCTTAACAGAGTCTTTGCTACATTTCTGCAGGCGGAAGGCCTAGAGACTGGGTATGTTTCAATGTCTGTGTCCTTAGTCCTAGGTAGCAACTGTAGCTATCAGCAACTGCAAGGCCACCTGATGAAGAGCTGAGTGGCTCTAACGTGGTTCTTCCTTCTTCATGCTACTTTGAACCCAATCCAGAGACATCTTTTTGCTGCCTGAGCCTCAGTAGGTCCCTGCTAGAGATCAGTCTTGTTTTTCTTTCCTGGTTTCTCTATAATTACAGAGCATGAAGCTGGTAAATGGAATACAGGATTGCTGCTGGCCAATTCACTGCGCTGAAGACGTGCAGGTGGAGGGAGGGCTGTTCATACTGACTTGTGAAGGACGCTATTCGGTTCCTTAATAAATCTATCATGGTGTGGTCGGATGATGATTCATGTGCAGTGGTGGACTGAACTGCATGCTCAAAGCCTTTACAACCACAGGCTGCCTTCCACATCACTATCTTGGAGGCTGCTGGCCCTAAAGCAAGAACAGACTAGTAGGACACACAAAAGCCTCTGAAAAAACACACCTGGTGGACAAGGGCCCATGTTAGTCCAGTGTCCTCTTCCCCAACTCAGCTGCAAGCAGACACCTACAAAACTGTAAGAAAACAGCAAACATATCTATTGTTTTTCCCTTGCTAACTTCCCAGCCTTTAATATTTTCAGTTCAGGGGATTTCATGAGCTGGTTGTGGCCTCTTTTGTAATTTTCACTGGCTCTGTGCCATGTACTTGTCCATTTTCCCCTTGAGTCCCTGACAAATTTTTGCGTGTTTTTGCAAATACTCTTTGCAAAGCATTCTGCAAGGCTAGTGCTGCTGTTTGAGGAATGACCTCCTCTGATTTGCTTTGAACCTGGCTC
>JANHGB010043639.1:22313-36070 GCA_026283785.1 Coracopsis vasa | reverse complement strand
AGTGGTGGTAATTCCTACGCTGAACTGAGGCCTCTGGACTGTATCAGCTCATATCACACCAGAAACATTACTAGTAACCCTGGAGGATCTTGAGACTCTGAATTTGTAATTTAAAATTCTAGATAAAATCAGTATAGAGTGGAAGAGAGGGACTTAGAATAACCCATGTTGGTAAGATGACATCCCCCCAACTTCCTGTATTTGGAATTTCCTATATGCAGCAGACTTTGTGCTTGGGCATACTGAATTGCCCAAAGTTGAGGTCCAGTTGAGAGGTGGCAAACCCAAAGCAAGGTACTTACATGCCAAAATGGCACAGAAACTCATAGCTAGTCAGGAATGGTTAGAAAGCTGGAGGCTGTCTTCTGACTCAGGCACACATTACTTTACAAATTACCTTGCTATGTGTTTCTAAGATTTGTTTTACAGCTGTAAGGATTAGAGGAATTTGTTGTAATGAAAACTGGCATTGTGTCATTACCATGTAACTTTTTAGTTAGGTACTTTGGCTTGCCTGAGTACTTGCGTGTTACTCCATTACCTTCAACTGGTCCAGTTTCTAGGTGAGTTAGACCAGATGGAGGGCACGAAGATACACACGCATGTAGTATTTATAATAATCTTTTCAATAATTGCACATCTACATATTATTTTAGATTTCTGTGTTTGTATGGCATATGGACGTATAGCCAGTAGAAATTCCATTTTTTTTTTCTATTTATTTTTCTAATTTGAACCCTGCTTTGCCCCTGATGCTTCTCCAGCCTTCTAGATTCCTCTTCTGGATTCATCTAAGCCTCTCTCCAGACCTATTGTGTAAATTTGATATCAGTTGAAGTTTAAAATTTCAGTTTAATAACCTGGTAGTTGTAGTTGAGCATCCTCTTTCATGTATGCGTTTTCTACTTCCTTCTATAGCCAGAGGTTGTAATCTAGAAAGGACTGAAGTGGACAGCGTTTAGTATTTTACAGTGAAAACAGAGTTCTGAATTTGCCAGTATAGACTTGTTTTAGGGATGCTTCTCCAGGCAGTTAGGGCTGCAAGAAGTATGTGCTGTCTTAGGACTCGCATCTGCTTAGTTAGATTTTCCTATAAACTTCCAGATTAAAAAAAAAAAGCCAAAAAAACCCCCCTCTAAAATGCTCAAGATAGCGGAAAGACTAATGGTATTGAAAGGTTGGGTTTACTGTATTTCATTCAGATCTTACACTGTTGACGCTAACATAGCTATAGGCCTGACTCGTAATAATGAACACATCCCTGAGAATTTCAGGAAGATTTGTTATTGAACTCAGGCTTCATGGTAAAGTTTTGCTAAAATGGCCTAACTGTAATTTCTAAATGTTTTAATACTTTTGTGGATTTAATGGTTGTGAAAAGTGCTGGCTTGGTATCTGCAAAAACTGAAGCCCATTGTTTATTCGTGGTTTAATTACAGCAGAGCAGTTGCCAAGTGATCTTCTCCACAGCACCCATGAACTTCAGCCTTGAACTGAAGACGACTCATCAAATGGTGAGAAAATCATGTGATGGTTGTAACCATGAAGTTACTGAGGGGATGCTCTGTATCTTTCTCTTTCTAGAACTGAAGTTAGATTTTTGTATGGTAATTGCTGGGACCATAACCTAATCCGCTCCCCACAGAATTTCAGCTGTTAGTTTCTCAAGCTTTGCTATCTTCTTAGCAGTGCTTGGCTTTTCAAAAATAATTGGTAGTGATACGCTGAATTCATTAGCTAATTTCTTTATTACTCGCTTTAACCTTAGTCTTGCGCACTTGCTTAACTTTGTCCACATACATAGTTTTATCAGTTGCGTCACTTAGAGGAGTGAAGTTCAGATAAGTGGAATTGTTTGAAAGACTGAAGCTTAAACTTTGCCTGCATTTAAATGAAATACTGCTGGAATGAATGCAGGAGTGAGGGATCTGGAAATGCTTTAGCTTGTACTAATTTGTTTGTCTTTATGCTGTTCGATTTATTTCTTTTAAGAGAGCTTGATAGAAGTTGTTCATTTGCTTCTCCAGTTTCCCAATTTCTGGGAAATTTTGAAATCCAAGCTTCAAAACATTTATTAAGTTTTAGTACTGCTCATGATTATCCTGAGAAGAACGGATAATAATTTTATTTAACCATTTTATGAAAAGGTGACTGAATCTGTAGATGAACCAATTCTCTAACTCACTGCCTTAATCAGATCTTTAATCTTACTGTAGCGCTGTTCATTAAATAACAATTCTTGTATGGATGGTTTTGTTAAGCATACATCTTAAAACCAGGGAGTTTCCTATTTTTACAGCTATAGATAAAGGATGGAATATTGGTAGCAGAGGGTTGTGTGTGTAAGAATATAGTTGTTTAGCGCTGGTATTGGCTTCTTACTCATTTAGGTAAGTGACAGCTTAATATAATGGTGCACAGAATGATCTATAGTTTGGGAGATAAGTCACAATGATAGCAGAATGCTGAAAGATGCCCCAGACTTTTTTTGGTATCTCAAAAAGTGGTTCAATTTCTGTTTTCCTTCAGTAATTGTATTGTAGAGTAAGGAGTAAAAGGGACAGAACCCTACTAGTGGTTTATGATTTCCACATTTTCTTCTATCTCTACGGTTGTTACCATAGAGATTGGAATAGGGGATATTAACTCTCTACCAGCTATTGACCAAACTGGGTTTGGAAGTGCAATTGTGTTTAAATAGGCAGGACAGATGGTGAGCCCTTTATACCCATAACTGAACTACACTCTGTGTTAAGACTTACTTTAGTACCATTATCAACTGCTGAACTAATTTAACCTTTGCCAAAGCTATTTACCATTTCATGTATTAAAAATAAGATTTAATACTTAAGCCAGAAAGAAGCACTAGTTTTCAGGCAGAGTGCATTGAGATATAACCCAGAGATCATTTATTTTTAATACACATTCAACAATCTGTTTCTTTTTTCTTTCACAGATGCTTTTTCTTTAGTTTTCTTTTTGAGACCTGATTCTTAAATTAACTTTAAGCACTTAACTATTTACATTGTGCTTCGTCAAATAATCTTGTACTTAAGTCACAATACTTGCATGACTATGGCTTTTGGGAGAAAAGTTTGAATCCACATTAGTCCCTTGTGTCTTGTACTTGACTTTGCCTGTTTGATAACCAGTAGGCTGGATCCAGACTAGTGCCAAAGTGAGAGCCTGCATGTTAGCAGGATAAGGAGCTGTGGCTGAGATTTGAGTGTGTGCTCAATACTACAGAGCTAGTGAATGATTACAAGATTATTTAAATTTATTTTCAAATTTAAGCACTTCTTTAATTGTTTAGCTCAGCAAAGTTTAGATACTCCATGTGCTTATAGTTAAATGGTTCAAATTAAGTGGCTTAAAGGTTTTCCTAAAGCATTTTTGGAGTTGATGTCAGTCTTTTACTTCAGTAGAATAAGAGATAGACCAACGTCAAAACAGTTTTGAAAAGCCCACTCTCCTTGTTCTGCTAAAAAGATAATTTTGTTTCTTTCAGTCCATCCTCTTTTTGGTTAAATCATGTTCACTTCCCTGACTCTTCTTATACCCATTTTTTCCTGCTAACCTTTCCTCTAATGACCAGTTTTCTGTTAACTTTTTCATACTGATTATTCTTTGTCTCTCTTCTTCTAACTGGAGTTTTGGAGAGGTAACTATATTTTTTTCATTTTATTTCCTTCTTTCATCAGTTCCTAGAATCCAGCAACAAATAAAGCCCTCTGATTTCAGCTATACCTCTTTGGTGAGAAACACACAAGTCAAAATTCAGAGCTAGGTCAATA
Organism: Coracopsis vasa; assembly: GCA_026283785.1. NCBI lineage: Eukaryota > Metazoa > Chordata > Aves > Psittaciformes > Psittacidae > Coracopsis > Coracopsis vasa. Next base: position 32,276 of record JANHGB010043639.1, on the reverse strand, counting down.
GAAAGGGTATGAAGAGCACTGTAGATTTCATTTGTGGAAAAAGAAAAAAATTAACTGGGACTTGCATATTATTAAAAATGATTCCTTAAATTGGGATATCAGAATCTGGATCCAGGCAGCAGGATCAAGATTTTAAGGTGATTCTTTAAAAATCACTGTGCTTATTAAGAAAAAAAAAACCCAAACAAATCAAAAAACCCTCAAAACCAACCTCCCCCAAAAAAGCACCAACCAAAGACCTCACAGAAGAAAAGTCCATGTATACTGGATAGATTCATTACACTTTGTGTCACTGTTCTTTTACTGAACTATGTATCACTGAACTTCTCTTAAGCCTTATGAGAGACAAAATGGAATTGCAAGGGAAGCAGTGATCCCAGTGAAGGGCAGTCAACTACAGTCTTGGTAAGTGCAAAAAAATATATATTAAATTTTATTTCTGTTCAATTTTCACCTTTATTAAGCAACATATGTTTGGGGCCCTGTTCTCAGTGGCAAAACAAAGCCAGGTTTTTTTTAAAGTCTCTGTATTCTCTGAATTCATGTGTGCTATCACCATGTAAAAATCTGTGTTCTGTTAGAGCTGAGTTTGTGGTGTAACTCCTGAATGAAAACAATAAGTGACATAAAATTCATTAGTTATTTTCACAGTGATTATGCTACATGTTTTCGTTCCCAGTTTCTGAACAAAACAAGATATATAAGATTGTGTTGTCTCCTAATAACTTCTGACTCCACCACTTCATTTCAGCCTCATTTGATATAGAGATAGAGGTCACAACGTCAAGTTTCTATAATTTGAGTGAAGCTTAGCAGCTGTGAGCAGAGAAAGGACTCAAATTAGTACCTCTGGGGTAAAAAAAGCTGCAGCATGGACTCAGAAATTTTCTGTTCTGTTCAACCTGTTGACTTGCCAGTCAGCATGGTTGGTTGGTCTGCCAGTCAACATATGTGAAGCTCAGACCTAGCCACAGTGTGAGCTGCCTCTTGTTCTCCAGAACTCGGAAGCTGGTGTTTTCTGCAGGAATTTAGGGAAATCTGTTTAGAAGGGGATGGGAAACCAGCCAGGGTAGTGTCAGCCTGTGATTACTGCACAGGTGTGTTGGTGGCACATACAAGCACACCGATAGGTAACTAGACTTTGTTACTTCTGCTAGTCACGAAAAAAAACACAACCACCAACTCAAGCTGTTTTTGCCAGGGCCTTCTAGTCTCCCAAACTACTTGTGAATCATTCAATTTTATGGTAGTTTCTATACCTGGATTAGATGCATGTTTTTCCTATCCACGTCAGAGAAGGGAACTGTTGAGACAGCTTCAGTATTTAATTTCTTTGACTGTTTGGATATGAGCTCTGAGGTATTCCTTAGGCTGTCAAAATTGTAAAACTGTTTTCAGCTTTCGCCAGAAACTGTTATGTAGAGTGCAGCTATGTGTCCCTGACCCATCCTACAACTTACACTTTTGTAGCAGTGCAGGAAACATGCGTTGTATTCCATTTAACTTCCTTTGTGAAGAAAGATGTAGAGATAGGCACAGGGACAGAAAACAATATTAGGATCTGGCTGCATCAAGTTACCACATTGCATTGCAACTTGGGAAATGCTAAATCTGTAGCTGCATGACTATGGGCACCAGGATTGTCCTGAAGGGTATGATCTGCCTATTCTTTTCATCCAGTGAGAAGTGGGCAGATTACACTTGCCAGAGGCACTGGTTTGTTCACTTTGCAGGCTTAGGTGGGCAGCACTAACTTGGCAGATGTCTGATACTTTTACATTTTTTGTGTAATGTTAGACAGGGGCCAAGGTATAACGCTTTTTAAATAGAATGTAGCACTGTTCTTTAGAAACAGTTGAATTTCTCAGAATAACAGAAGCCTAACAGTCATGCATATGAAACATAAAATTTAAAAGCAGTAACACGAGAAGAAACACTTCCAATTCAATATTATAAGACAACTGCCTTGAAATTTGTCATAAAGCCTGAAATGTCTATTTTAGATTTTTCTGTTTGTCCTCCTGCCCAGTTGAAAACCATCAACCTGGCAGCAAGGAACGAAAAACTGGGATACTCTTCTCTGTTTTCTGCTTATTTACTTGTCTGTGTTTTCATGAAATCAAAGCCAGTAAGAGAACAACTGTTCATTAAAGAAAAAAGAAAATAAAAAAAAAAGACTGCATTCCATTTATATGGAGCTTTTGGTTCTTCTGTTACATTCTCAAATCCTTTCATTTAGTCCAGCATTTTTGTTTCCCTAGTGCTATCTGTATTGAAGGGATGAAGAAATGTTTTCTACATGTTTCTAGGATCTAGTGATTGTTCTTATAACCTTTATCACCAGTCCTCTTGCATAATGTCACCAGTTAAATATTATTTAATGGAACCTATGGCTAACCTGTTTTTAAATGGCTTATAATATGTAAAAACATTGTAGCTTATAATATTTTCCTTTTAAAGATCAACATATATGTATTTTCAATAAGAACAGTAAGGTCAGATTATGATTCAGTTTTGTGTGAACAGTGAAGTGGTGGTATATTCTTGTTAACATTATGTTGTGTGCTTTCTGTGTTTTAAACGGTGCTTTCTAAGAGCTTAAACTTAGCAAATCATTAATTATGGTTGATTTACATAAGGATTTTCTGTTTAAAAAAAGCTGATCCTTTTTAGTCTAAAAATGATTAATACTAAACTACTTTTTATCATGTATTTTCAAAGACCTTGGTCTTGGATGCTGCTATATGTGGTCAGATACTTTCACAATCATGAATATCTTAAATTCACAGACCTATCCTGTGTTCTCAAAATGGGTGCTGTGGGATAGATTTTAAGAAGGCTTAAGCACTAAAAAGTGATATGCATCATAGACCAAAAAAACTAGGATAATAAATTTTTAGAAAATGATTAAAAATGTATGTTTCAGATACATATCAGTAGATGCTCCCATAATGTGCTGTCACTACATGTGAAACCAAATGCAATTTTAAGCCAACGTTCTTTAAAGAAGGAGTTAGAAATTCCTGTAATATGCAGCTTAAAGGTGTATGGAGCTTCTTTATTATATGCTAAATACTGTAATAAAATGAACTATCAGTAAGCTTTGCTGCGTGTTACTAATTTCTTTCTTCTTTTTATCCTGATATTTTTGCAGGTGTGTGGAGGAGCAGGTCCTGTTCTCCCTGTTGTTGCTCCCACATAGGCGGACTCTGTAATTGATTATGTGTGGGTAGGGCCCTATTGAAATTCAGGAGATTCTGCACTAGTGCAGGGTTCTTTTTGTGCAAGTTCAGTTGCAAGATCAGGACCCTACTGTGACTCCTTACTGTGAATTCTGTCAGTGTATCATTGATTGTGCTGGAACCTGCCTTTTGGGATAATGTAAGTCCTGCTTTTCCCCCAAATGTACTTTAGATATGAAATAATCATAAAACATTTCTAGTTAGAAGATGAATGTTATTTACATGCATTCTTTTAATTACTTTTTTTTTGGCAGTACCAAATACTATATTCCTCAAACCTTCTTAATGGCACTGAGGCTTTGTGGATAATTGGTCACATGATGAGAAAATTCAGCTGTAAGTACATTGAAATGATTGAATTTTACAATAGTTAGTCTTTACTGATGTTGACAAACTAACAATGATAAAAAGGTGAATCAAGGGGTTTGACTTACGTCAACTGACTTCAGTTCTTTTTAGAAAATATACAATATATCCATTAAGGATTTCATTATTCTTGAGTAATTCACCATATGAACCTGGAGTCCTGCTCTATATTTTTACCCATAAACTTTCTGAAATTTATAGATCTATAAAAACTGTTTATACCACCAGTATCTGCGTAGATATTGCAAACGGATTTACTAACATAAATGTCTTGCTGAGTTGAATATTGAACTGTTAATAAATATACACTTGTACTTGTGTAAAGGTAACTTGGTAAAATTAAACTAAACTGAGCTGGCATTAAGAGTGAATTTGATCATGCATGCTGATTAGCTTTAGTTTTAGGCAGGAACTACATATTTTATTGTATCTAAGTACTTTGTGCTTAATCAATAATAATTACCCATATCATATGTCAGTGGATTCACCCAAAATAACTATAAATATCTATGCTTGGATTAAGGAGGAAGTTCTTTTCCTGTAGCTATGGGTACAGTCATTGCTATGACTCCTATTTTTACATACAAATGAGCAAAAGCTACATGTAGGTGTTTTCCCTGTATAACAAAAGGGGTATTATAAACTCCATGCCCTTTTTTATGATGCTGTATTTCATTTCTGGTATTCAAATACAAGAACGATTTCAATGGGGTCTTAGTATCTGAAAATAGAAGAACTGGAAATGTTATTGAATTTGTGAATAATTATTAAGGGGCTGTAAAGGTCTAGAGGATATATATGTAAGAACAATTAGATTCTTTCCCATGGAGCAAGGACACAGGTAGTAATTGGAGAATAAAGATTGAGGACAGGATTTTTCTATGGTTTTTTTTGTTTGGTTGGTTGTTGGTTTTTTATTTATTTATTTTTGCTTGACACAAGAGCAGCATGAAGTGAAAATAATGAAGAAAGAGCAAGACCAAAGGAGAAATCATAAGCTCAGATCAAAAGCAGACTACAAAGTTCAATTTAAAAACCAAAACAAACAAAAAAACCCCAGAAAATGGATGGCAAAAATATGCCTGAAAGGAGAATTAAATGCGTAGCTGTTGGTATTTCTCATTGCACTGAATTGGTGATAGATTTAAGTTTAAAACTTCCAGTAAGGTTTTTTTTGCTAATTTTTTTTTCTGTTGAAGGGAAGTATATGGGCTTTGAAGAAGACTCAGTGAGTAGTTGTGAATCACCTGTGTAAACCAGGGATTCAAGATGACAGTTACAACTAAGAACTGAGGACAATGAGTTACGTATGCTAAACTACAATTTGTGCTAAGCAGAAGCCTTATTTCTTGTTCAAACACAGAACTTAATGATATTGAAATGTATCATGTTCAATAGCTCAAAACACAATTTCATTGTTTGTTAGAGGATGGGAATTTTCAAAGTTCTAGCTTATAACTGAACAGTGATTCTATAGAGATTTTGCAATATAAAATGAAATCAAGATTTGAGAACACTGGATGTTTCATTTTGCATAAAAAAATCTTGATCAGCATGTTTTGTTTTTAAAAATATTTAGACCCAATGGTTTACTTTTTTTACGTTTTAATCCCATTGGGCATATTTATTATTACTTGTTCTAAAAGAAAAGGAGAGGAAGATTAGCTGATGGCAAAAAAAAACCCAAATAAGACCCTCTAGCTGTGCCTGCCCCACCCCAAACCAGGTCAAAAGAAATGCCTCAGAATAGATCTAGTTTCGGAGAGGAAGTGGGAAAAAGATGACACACGAGTGAGTGGGGTATGAGGAATCCCCTGGATGTTTCGTGTGTATCTAGTTTTTTCACTTGTCACCACTGAGAGGCAGATCACCTAGGTGTGACTGCTTCTGTTTCCTATGATGGCAACTTCCCAGTACTTTGAGGGAGATAATGTCAGCTCTGTTCTGCTTGCAGTAGTGCTGCTACAAATATTATTTGGAAGAAAAGGAACTCTGAATTGTCTTCTGCTGTAACCAGCTCTCTCCTACTCACTGCTGCTTACCTCCACTGTTGAGCACTTGATCTGATTGTGTCTTTGGTTTAACCCATGCCGTAAATGACTGAAACTAGAACAGTGAGAAAGCAGATACCAAGAAGAGGAGTTGGTGTTTTGAAGGGAGTGAGCTTTTGCTACACAGCTACACATTGTGTGGGCTTGGGAATACTTGAAGAACAAATACCAAACTACAACAACAGAGAGTAAAGTCTCTTTTAGTTGCAAACCAAGGTGATAGCCCTGGTTCTATGTACTAAGAAGGAAGAGCAAAGGAACGTGCCTGAGCATTCTGCATGTTAGTTGTAAGTTTAAGTTATGAAGTCTTTTTCTCTGCTGCTCTTTGCACTTGGATTGTATTGTGACTGTCCTGTCTTCAAGCTCGATGTAGCATGTTTTGTTTATGTTGAATGAGGCACCCATCATATTATAACATCTCAAACATTGTTTTTCTTCAACCCTTGAAAGTCAAAACATGGTAGCTTAGATAGCTGTAATGTATTAGTAATAAATGTGACATGAAAGAATTTTCTCATTTCGCAGTATTTATAGGAAAAACAATGTTTTATGTGTTTCACATACCTTCTCCCATCTTCTTTTCCACTACTAAGCAGATCTAATGCATGAGAATTTTCTTCACTTGTGCTCTCAGTTCTTTATTTCCAGTTAGAACTATTGGTCTTTTGTTAGTAGCTTTTTTCATATTTAGGTTGAGGGCCTTACAAAACCTCTTTGCATTCTCTATGAATGACACCACCATGCTGTCATTTAAGTCATCAAACCTAGGTTATATCTGAGTTTTGGGAATCTTACTCCAGTCCTTTAAGGATGGTCTTTCTTCTCTGTCAGACAGCTACATTTTTCATCTAGGTTGTCTGTCCATTGATCATGTCTTTATTAGACAATCTTTTTCTTTGCCCTGAAAAATGCAGTCTTGCCATGCTCATTATGTAGTCAAAGTGCTACTCTACTGTAAATATCAGTTTCCAAACTTCTTTGGTATTTTCAATTTCCTCCTTCAGTTTAAAGCAATAAAGATAAGCTATCTGTCTTTATTTTGAAGGCCCATCAAGACTACTTCTACCTGATACTTCTCCTTTAGTATCAAGAGGTTGACTCTGGTTTTGATCAACATATGATACCAGCTTTCATCATTCAGTCATTAAATAATTAAACCACACTGGATATTTTTTCCTCAGCTGCCTCTCATATTGGTTGGCTTCTTCATAAACAGAACTGTTCACTATTTTCCTTTAACTATTTTCTTATAAGTTTTATGTATGATGAAGCTTGAAACAATCCACCTAGATAGCAGTTATATTGCAGGTATATTAATGCCAATGCTTATCACAGTAGTACTGTGTCACTGCATTTGTGTTCTGCCGTAAGTTCTATGTTGTCTCTTTATGTAGAACTCAAGCACATCTACTTTTTGTTGTGTGTTTACTCATGGCCCAGCATATTAAGAAGTGGTCCAGGGTGAGTCCTCCAAAGTTTTATGTTAATACAAATAAATAATAATAAATACACACTGGATGCTGCAGTGTAGCTGTTGGATTCTGCTGTGCCTAATGTCACATCATATTTAATGCAGAAAGAAGGTGCTCCAACTAGAGGCCTCACAAATGGGAAGGAAGAAGTGAGTTGCAGCCAACAGACAAAATGCTAGCCTCGGAGGCCTTCTGAACTGTCAAAACCAAGTCGATAGCTACTGGCGTTGTGTCCTGAAGCATCCCTCTCTTCTCCACAGCAGTCAGAGCAGATTCTTCCTTCTAATAGAAGGAACTAAATGCAAATATTACAGAGTTATGAAGTGTCTGCAGAAGGTTAAAGGTCTCTTTATACTTCCATAACATCCTTCTGGTCCTTAGTGCATTCCCTTCCTGACACAGCATCTCTTGGTACAGAAATCTTAAATAACCACAAGCAGTTGTTCCAGCCATACCACTGGTCAAATGCTGTCTGATCTCTGTTGAGAAGGAACCTACACTAGTTCTAATTTGGTATCTTGGCACACTGCTGTCTTGTAGTGCTCTGTTTCCATTGCACCTTGAAGTTAATGATTCTTCAGAAGAGTGGTAAGGATGAATTCTATAAGGAATGCCCCAGGTATTTCACCGTCTTTTTGGCAGTTGGTCTGCATGTATCCCTTTTCTTTTTTCAAAGGGATGCTGAAATGTCAGTGTGTAAATTGTACAGAGATGATAGAATGCTTAGTGCCTAGCTGATACAGAGATGGTAGATTGGACTATGCAGACAAATGATGCTGTATATACCAAAGACAATATAGTCAAATAAGTTAATTTTATCAGAATAAACTACAAAACATAATTACAAATGATTCTTTATCTGAATAGGAAAAGCCTAGTAAGAGCTCTGCACTAGTTGATGGAATGGAGACAGTGACTGTGAAATGCTGTGGGAGACTGGAGAGGCTATACAACCTGAAAGCTTTATCATAACAAGAGTTCTTGGTTATCTATATATAGGCTGGATAAACTTAACATTAGGCCACGTTAGGCCATCATTCACAAGCTGTATTTTTAGGTATCATCAAGAACTACATTTTGAATAAAGCAGGTAGAGAATCCAGAAGAGTGGGGAGAGCCCTGGATTTAGTCTAGATTAGCACACAAGAAGTGACCATTCAGTAGTGATATGAATCATACTCAAGTTTCTCATACTTGTAGGATTAAATAAATAACAATTAAGAAAAGCACAGTATTGTTTAAAAAAGAATTATGAATATACAATCCAAATAAATGTTAAAAGTGACATGGGGACTTCGCTTTCTGATTCTAGCCCAAATAAATATGAATTGTCCAATGCAACTGAACAGTGATGGAAGTGACTAGAAATAAACAGAGGTTTTTCAAAAAGTGAAATCCAACCAAGCAAAGCAGAAAAGAACACAGTTCTGGCAAGTTAAATGTAGACCTATTATAAGGCAGAACAGAAAGATTTTGAAATGCAACAGGCTAAAATCCTAAAATCCAAAAATCCAAAACTGATTTATTTTTCAAGTGTAAACGTTGCTAGTGGGGGGAGTAATATTTGACGATAAAGCCGTTGCAGAAAGAAACAAATGAACTCTTTGCACTGACAAGGCTTATTACAGGGAGATTAAGAACATGGCCACATAAAAGCTGTTCTTTACAGGGAATATTTCAGATTTGAAATACCAATAAAAGATTTTTTTAACAAATTGATTAAATAAACATGAACAGTTTGCCAGATTACATGTTGTTCGTTCAGTAGTCCTAGAGAAATTAAGAAATGAAATTGGCGAGCCACAAACTGTCTTATATAGTCTATCACTTAAGTTAGCCTTCATAACAGAGGAATGGAAAGTAACAAATGTAACACTAGTTTTAAAAAGGGGTCTAGGGATGATTGTGGACTAATGGACCAAGTCTGACTATCATTACAGACAAAATGCCAGTGAATGTGATAATATTAGAGACATGAATAGGTGTAGTAGGCAGCCATGATCTTTGCTTTCGTATAAGGTAGTTTTGTCTTATAGCTTTGCTATTTTTTTGAAGAAGTCAACAGATACACAGGAAAGGGTGACACAGAAGTTTTAAGAAAGCTCCATAACCAAAGACTGTTACCAAAATGGAGTACTGAGTTACTTAAAATTATTTGTGGATTAGTAAATGGTTACAAAATTAGGAACAGTATAGAAACTAATGGGCAGTTTTAACAATGCCTCCTCACAGAGATTTGCACTGGCACCTTTGCCGGTCCACCTGTTCCTGAATGGTCTGAAAAAGTGCACCAATAAAAATTGCCAATGATAAAAGGAAAATATTCAATTGGAGTCAGACCTAATGTTGACCCTGAAGAGCTGCAGAAGGATCTCACAGCAGGACCTGTGGTGATCTAGGAGCCAGGGTTGTCACAGAGGCCAGATATCATTGACCCTGCTGTTCAGTCATATCTATCAGCAGAGAGAGGCAGTGGCTGTTGGATTACAGGAACTATCACCCGGTAACTGTGAGCTCAGCAGGCTGTGACCAGTACTGCCACTCAAGAAGGCAGGGATTTGTAGCTGTTCTTTCCAACCACAGCAGGGGCTGCAAGCTAAAGATTCTTTCTCCCCATTTCTCAGGATTTCACAGCCATGAAGAACAAGGGTGGAATATCACCATTAAACTAAAAGGTGGTACTTGGCTGCTGTGAGAAGCCGGGTCTCAATCCATCTCACTGGTGTTTGCATGGATTTTTAGCAGCTCCTGCTAATTTCCTAAAATTATTCTGGATGTAGTTGATGCTAGCAAAAAGTGGCTAGCAAATGGTATTTGAGACAGATAAGTGGC
>JANHGB010043639.1:0-11754 GCA_026283785.1 Coracopsis vasa | reverse complement strand
ACTATCTGTTGCTATATAACAAAGATAAGGTGAGGGAAGCATAATTTGTAAAACAACCACCGTGCTTGCAGATCCTGCGATTCATGTGGCTGGCAAACACAGAAGTAATTTCACAAATGAAAATGGAAGATGCAAAATCAATGAAGATTGTGTTGAAGGTTTGTTTCATTTAACTTTGTCTAGGATTATGAGTATCTCTATGATTATGATATATATACACACACATTATATGTATATTATACACCCATATATTGCTTTGTATATGAAAATAAACATGTGAAAAGCTATGAAAGAGGAATGTGAATTAAATGCGAGAAATGTTTCAAAATAGGCAACTGGAGGATATTTTTGTAAGGTACTTAAAACTGGGAAAAATAATAAGAGTTAATTCAGTCCTGGATCTGATAGTGATCAGGAAAAAAAGGGTACTAGATCTAAAATAATGAACTTTCTGAACTAAAATAAAGAATGACTTTCTGAATGTACAATACTTCCAGTTTAATAAAGTGACCGGAAAAAGGGTAAACATACTGTGAAAGTCACTGACAGAAATGTAGAGTTTGAAGAGTAACATCAGAAAGCTGGTTCAGCAATAACACTGTAATAGAATAGGAACAAGAGTCCACGGTAAATAAATGTTTAGTGAAGTATGAAATAGGAGAAAAGAAAACAGAACTGGAAATGGGAACTTTAAGCTTGCCATCATGCAAAGATAAAGTTAAAAGGAAAGAAAGCTCAGAACATGTCACGCTATATGAGAGAGCCTAGTTATCTGCTTAGTATACTTTTGCTAAAATAACCTGAAATAAGTGAAACTTTTAAGGAAATGTTAGATTTTTTTTTTTTCAATTGTATTCAATTTCCATTTTTTCTCTGTCTTTCAATAGAGCAATACTGAATAAAAGGAAACCTGAGACCGCTGTTTACAAATCAGAGCAGTTATTTGAAAAGGTGGTTGAAGGGACAGCAAAAAAAAGGGTAATTGAAAGCATAGAAAAAATATCTGAAAATATTACAGGGTTCAGATTCTGTACCCCTATTCTGCCGAGTAGAGGTAACATGCAGTAGCCAAGATTTCGTTCCTCCTCAGAGGCTGAGAAATTGGGTAAACAGATTTAGTTCATTATTAAAATGCAGTTTGGGTCCCACCTATGAGGGCTTCCTTGTAGGATAAAAGCCTAAAATATAATGCATTTGTGTATGGTGTTTTACTCTGAGACTTCTGAGAAGGACCTGATGCTGAAGTGGGCACACCTCAATATAGTGACCTCATTGTGCACATGATGGGATAAGTGCTTACTGAATATTTATACAGATTTCAAAAAGGGATATGCAATAGTATTTTGGGATTAACATAATGTCTGTATTACTTGGATAGGTTTCCAATATGTGATGTAATTACTACTAGGTTCCAGGTCAGATTTTGACCTAGTGAGGTCACCTGTTATTTTCACAATAATTTCTAATTTTACAGGTTGTAGAAAACTATGTGCTGGATGCACAAAAAGGGGAAATAAAATTCCATTCATAGACTACTTTGGGATCCTGGATTAACTGCTTAAATCTCAAGACGGAAAATAAAAAGGGAAGAAAAGGGAAGAGAAAATGTGGCAAGTCAGACAATATTGGAACAGGATGCATTAGCATTCAGTTGTATGTTGTCACTTAAGTAACTCAAAAATAAAGAGAGGAATAAACTGCTCAAATAAAAACTATGCAGATTCTGAAAGGGGATAGGCTCCTCTGGTGAGTGCTGAGGACATAAAGCACAGAAATAAATAAATTGGGCAAAATTTTAGGGTGCTATAGCTCAAAGGAAAATGGCCAGAAGTTGAGAAAGAAGGTTGGAAGTAGGTGTTTGGAAACAATTCTTAGTAGGAAATTATTCTTAATGGAACATTGGGAAGCAAATAGACCATCATAACAACTATTCAGCAATAAATTTGCTTGTAGATTAAGTATTTGGAGAAGCAGTCCTGCAGAAACACAGGCAGCTTTTCTGGAGGAACTAACTGGCTCTTCTGGCTTTACTGTATTGCCATCAACCATATGTGCAACACAGTGGGGAACTAGGCTGGGAAATACCAATTCTGCAGTATGAATGTGCAATTCTGCACCTTTGGCTTGCTTTGGCTTCAGTAAAGTTATGTTCTTGTGAATAATAGAAATCTATTCTTAAAATAATTGAAGATTCATTAATAAATCAAGAGAATATAAGTTAAAAGCATAGGTAGAATTATATACACATAGATGGAGAAAAACATAAAGCAAATCTGTCACATATATTGCATACATAGCTGAAAAGTGTTCTTTCTTATAATGACCTTGTAATTTTGAAATACAAATGCATTATATGAAATTATAATACTCTGATCCCCTTGAGCGTAGTTTTAGAAAATGACATAAAACAACCAAACAAAATGTTTGAAGTTGTCCACTTTTCTCTGAATATATTACATATTTTAAACCTAATGTCTGAAGTGATGGAACTGGTAGTTCCTGTTTTGAGGAAAATAGTTTTAAGACTTCTGTGAAAAGAGATTCTGAAAAATGTTTTGGCAGATAGTGCAGGTACAACTGTCTGCTACAGAAGTGTTCATAAACTGCTTCTCTCTGTTCTGAATATGTTCTGTGCCCATCACTCCTGCTTAGATAATCACTTCTTGGGGTTTTGCCTGTCTATGTTTCTGAAGGAAGTAGGGGGACGTAGGTTTTAGGAGCTGCTGGAAGCTAAGCTGGAGTATGGCAAGGAGGAGATGACTACATCAGAATTTTGTCTGAAGAGTGGAATTGTAAAAAGGCTTTTCCAAAGATGGGGAATGGGTGGCTCTGAGCAGGAGTGTAATGCTGCTGTGAGTCCTTAAGCCTATTTACTCATTTAGTAAATTGAGAATACACCTGGGTGTCATGGGATTTGGATGTTTTGCAGATGGATAAACTAGATTACAAAGAACAGCTAGTAAATTTCAGAAATTCATTATGAAAGTGCCCTATGAATAAACCATATGCATATTAAAAAGCAAAACCAAACCATAGAAACCACTTCTTAGAAGAACTTTCGTGTGTGACTGTGATTATAGTTGCATAGCCTGTTCAAGTGAAATAGAGCAAAGAAGCAGAAAAACTGGGCTAGATGTCATAAACTGCTGCCCAGGTTTTCACTTTTGTTTGTTTGTTTGGTTGGTTGGTCTTCTTTCCAAGGAAATAATTTGGAGATTCCTGCGATAAACTGTATCGAGTTAAAAAATGTAGGGAGACTCAATTCTCTAAAGGCAGGCATCTGGAAATAAATTTGAAGACAGACGGCTACTGCAGCCTTTAGAGCACTACTTCGACCTGTTATTATCTTACACTCTTTGTTTTACTTTTCATGGTTCAGAATATTTCTGCTTTATTCAGATAAAACTCATTGAAAACAATGCAGAACATGACATACTTCTACTATGAATGACTAATTGTGTAAACATCAAAAAGATACTCCATAGTAGACTTCAACTAGCAATATCCTTCTACCTCAATTTGGTCAGACATTATCTATTTTGAGATAATAGAGAGACTTTGAGTCATATCTTTTTTCTGTTATGCTTGATTCTCAAAGAAAACTAGTTTTGTACTTGCCTGATCATCCATCTATCTGTCTGCTTATGTGAGAGTATTATAATTCTTGTTCTAGCAGCTAAAATAAAAGTTATAGTATTACTAAGTAGGAAGTATACAAAATCCCTCTTCTATCCAGTTCTTTGAAAAAAGAGAAAAATAATAAGAATGAGTGATTTATTCTACATTCAAAGAAAAGTAAATGTCATTACTGATTGCCAAAAAAAGTTCTTGAAGAGATGGACAAATGTACTGTGTATGAAGGGTCTGTGAGGCCTACTGCTCTTCAGCACCACAAAATTCTAAATAACATTGAACCTACCTAGTTTAATAGATGAAGCAAAATCAAAGAATGCTCATGCAAAATAGCTAGAGTAAAAGTCAGTGAATAAAATTGTTGTATCTCTGTGTTAAAGTCTGGAAAAGGAAGATTATTTCCTGGTAAAGGTGAATCCATAGGAGAGCACATGAATGAAAAGGTTTTTGGAAAGCAAGATTTTTAAGGCATATTTCAAAAGAGTTGTATTGATTTAGTCCAGAGAAGAGAAGACTGAGAAAAATAATGTAACATTTGAAGTTTATTGTGAAGAAGACAGTCATCAATTGTCTTTTGTACCTACTTGTGGAAGGACAAGAAAAAATTATCTTAATTTACAGTGAAAAAGAACAGGTTACATATTTGGAAAATGCTTCTAACTACAAGGACAGACTGGAACCAGACTATCAGGTGATGCTGGAGCATATTCCTCGCTGGCAATTTCAAACAGATTAGACAAAAAGTTTCTGTCATCCAGATGCTCTTACATCTATCCTCTTTCATAATGGTTGGCTCCACTCAATAAATAATCTGGAATATTAAGAAGTAATTTGAAAAATAAATTTGGAATGTGGAGATGAAATTGGATAGTCTGAACAGATGGTAAATCATCCAAAATGCAGGTATCATTCTTTTGTCAATAGATGTATTCTTGTATTTTGTATGCCTTTCTTTGTTCTAATTTTCACTTTTTTAAGTTCATATACATATAATTTCTATTTGCAGATAGTCGATAAGGATTTTTTGCCTGTTCATGCAAGCAGTACTATTACTCTGCTTACACTACTTGATCCTTTGGACAGAAAGCTGGTCTCAGCATTGTCAATACCCTTTTTCCTTGGCTTCTAATTCTATATAGCACATGTTCTTCAGGTATGTATAGCTTTGTAGATATCACGGGGAAATATTTTGCATTCAAAACACATGCAGTTTCTTTTAAGTCACACATAGATAACCAGAGTTTATTATTTGACAGAATAACTGAAAAGGTCTGATTCCTAAACAAAACCAGAACTTTCATGATGAATTTTACTTTCTGTGGTTAACAGCCTGTTTTCACTGTGATAAATAAAGACTGTTAGTAATAAAAATGAAACCTATGCTGTGATAATGGAACCCTCAAGTGAAATTGGTTAGTGATATTAGAAAGTATCACTTGTATTTCTGCTCCAAACCTCAAGGTATTTTATTTTGCTGTACTCAAAACCAATAGCATGTATGGTTCATGTATGGTTACTAGTATTCATGGGCCTGATTAAAATGTGAATCATTCGTGTATATGCTTTTGTTAGAACATAGAGTGAGTGACACAGGAGAGCAAGGAATGAAGATCATTTGGCTATTCAGAATACTGACAGAATACAGTCTATTCAGAATACTGGCTAGCATGTCTGTTCTTTCTGAGAAATTCAGTTTGGAGGATATTGAGAAAACCGTTTATTACTGTGATAATCTGTTAGCTGCTTAAGAACTTACATTTTCATATCAAACAGTTATTAAAGTCTTCAAATTAAACTGTTCATCTTCCAGTGTTTTTTCTTGTATTGGGTCTGTGCCAGGAAAGGCTGTGAACATTTGCAAATGGACATTTTATTGTATCTTCTTCCCTAAAATTGTATTAGTGGCATTTCAATTATTAGAAGCAGCTGTATTAAAAATATGAATAGTGTATAGACAGTCAAACAGCTTTCACTTGGTTAACCTCCCAGAGAGGAAGATCTGAGTAAAAGAAGTAGCACCCCTTTGCTTTTGTAGCTTGCTCTGTCTTGTTATCTTGTTATAGAACTAAGGGGTTCCAGTATAACTTTTCTGTTTCATCATCTAGACTTACCTAGCTTTATGGGTTTATGGGTTTTTTTAATTAGGAGACATCTACTTATGTATTTGAGAATTAACTTAGAAAGAGATCACAAAAATCTTAAAACCTTTATTATGTAAGCCAATCTGCAGAAAGATTGTTGTCAACTTGAATAGAATTATTCAAGAATATGAATCACACACCACTTTATATTAATGCAGTGTATATAGAAGAAAAACAATATAGTCAGAGAAGCTTTTGAAGGAAAATGCCTAGCAAATAACTTCAGAATGTTTAACTCACACTTTTTTACAAGGACAGGAAAATATAATTCCTGGATAGACATGAAATACTGTTTTAAAAAGGCCTCTAAAGACTTCCCATGAAAGTCAAAGAAGTAGCTTACAATCCAAGATGTTTTGTGAAGAGAGAATAATGATTCTAAAGTGTGAGATGCCATAGAGAATTGAACAAATTGAGAAAGATGAAAAAAACTACTAAGGCTTCTTTTACTTACAGTTAACATCTAAGGTTGTCTGGTCTTACTTGTCAGAACTTGCTTTTCAACATGTGTATTAATGTAACTTTTTTAATAACTGAACATTCACATTTAAATTTATATTTTCAAGTTACAAAATGCGAACTATTTTTTCAGCTTTCCCATTTAATATCTTACTGAACAGTTTAAGTATAATTTTTGCTGACTAATGAAAATATTTACTTTACCAGAGGGAAGCTGTGATGAGAAATTTAGTTTTCCAGAATGTCTTCAGAGGCCCAATGCAGTTACTACAGAAATCAGTCCCCAGCAAGGTGCCTGTGCCTATTTTGAATAGTATGATACTCAGAAAAATATAGAGCTAATATACAAGGATCTAACTCCCATTTTCAAAGGTGCCAATGAATTTGTCATTTAATAATTCTGAAAATATTACTTACAAGTTAAATAAGGACACTCTGAAACAGTAAGAATAGTTAAAGGGTGGTTAGGAAGAAAAAGAATATATGCAGTTTGATTAAATGAGGTAAACAACCATATACAAGGAAACTGGAATGATACAATGTTTATTTAAGTTGGCAGGAGAATGCACAATTGGATGTAAAACTGGGAAAACATGGTGTGCAGTTATTCTGAGTTATTCTACTTTAGCAGATTTAATAATGTTTTAAAGTGGTGGCAGTCCCCTTCTTTAACATAACTGCAATTGGACTGGACAAAGTAGTACAAATTGTGCTTCAGAAAGTCAACCCTATGGTTGGATATAGGTTGGAAAGTGTAAGTCTTAGCATTTAAGAGTATGTAAGTTTCTTGGCAAATTTTCAGAAATAAATATGAAAATGTCAGGATTAAGAAAATATTTTCTCTAGAGTACTAGAAGGTGTATTTGTTTTGGGCTCTCCAGATTAATATCGTGATGTACAGTAACAGTATAAAGAGATGGTTGCTTGCTTAATGCAGTTTATGTATGTGTTAATTTGTATAGCCGAGTTTTCCATCAAAGTTGGCTGAAGCACAGAGAGTTATTTTAATTGCCCAATTTTTATAAAGAGCATGAATAACTCATCTGGGATGCTTTTGGCTGCTTCTTTGGGTGGTTGTGGGGATGGATTTCATTGCTGGTGTGTATGTGCCCAGTGAGTGCACATACATAAGGAGAAGTGCACATACATAAGGAGAAATTATTTGAACAAGCAGAGTCCATTAGATGGTATCAGCAGACTACTACTTGAAGCACCCTCATGTCCACTATTCTCAGGGCATTAAATAGTGACATGAGTACACACACTCATGATTTCATTATTTCCATCATACCAAAAGGTGGAAATAATTCCGTGTATGTACTGTGTGAGTCATTTAACTTCATATGTAATAGTATAATTAATTTCATGCTGTAAATTAAGTCTTGTTATGACATTACCAAAATACAGTTTGAGTTAACATACTAAATATATCTTTTTAGATATGAATAAAGGAATCATAAATTACTGGGGCTTAAGATTTTTCCTAGTGTGATTTTTCAGCATGCAATATGTCCCCTAGTAACATTTCCTTTTTCCAAGAGGGAACATACAGCAGAGAAGGGAGAAGACTTCCCTTGAACAGAAATCAATTTATTTCTAAATTTCTCAAGTAAAGCTACAGTTATGATTTAAGACAGTGTCACTTATTCGATATCCTGAAAGCTATGATTTTGAGCTTCTTGGACATATCTGTTACCAGGGTTCACATGTACTGGCAGGGAAGTCTGATGGAGGCAAAAGGAGTGTGATTCCCAGCACAAGTTGCTGCCCATGCATGTAGCAAGGGATAAAAGGTTCATCAGCAATATAGCATGTCTTTGATTAATGTATTTTGAAGTCCAGGGCCTGAAAACACCTGTTTTATTCCCTGCCTGCTCTCTGCAGGGACCTTGATAGTGACTAGCTTTGTGTTGAGTGCCTTATGTATTTACACAACCCTGATAATAGTGATTGTCTTTGTATTTTCAGTACGGTGTTGTACATAGTTCTGAGTGACTTGCTGGTCTCGCGGCTTTTCTCTCTCTTATTCTCTACAAGCTCTTCAGTTTATTAGAAGCGATAAACACCAGAAATAGATTCCCTTCTACGACTGATTGCAGAAGCAAATGTACCGTTACAAATCAGTGACAGAGCCTTCAGTATCTGCAACTTTACAGGAAGGGTGAGGGGGCTAGCAGTTCAGTGTCAACAATCAGTGCCTCAGCACTTTCTTTTGCTATTTCAAATTCAGACTGGAGTATCCATAATCTCTTAACCAATCACTAATCCTCAGGGATTTTGAACTGCCAGCCTGCAAGATGTCTATTTTTACATAGGGGTCCATGCAGCAAAGACATTAGATTCTTCACATGAGCACTGGACTGTTACAGAGTGGTACCCTTCAATCTTTCTTGTAAATCAAGCAGGAATTTTCTGTTAGTTTTCTGTTCCCTCTGCCTTCTCCCCCCAAAAAAGAGCCATCATCACAGCCTGTGTCATAAGATAAAGGACTGAAGTGCAGTACATCAACAGATGATTGATTTGGTTCACACAGGTCTAAAACTATATGATCAATATTTCTCAGACTTACAAAACCAGCAATATTGATTTGAAACACTTGGTATGGTTTTGGTGTTATACGTCATATTATCAGAGCATTTTGCTTCTCGGAGCAGAGATCCTAGACAGTAACAGGACAATTAAATCAGCTTCTAGGTTATCTTTTACGATCAGTGAAAACATCTCAGCATTTATGGTCTCTCATGAAACATTCTGTACTTTACACTGTGCACAAAGTTTACTGGAACCATGGCTTTGCAACTACCTGATACATGCTGCATCAGATGTCTATGGTACACAGAGAAGTACTCTCCTCATTAAACTTGGAACAAACAGTGTTCTTTTCATACCTTAATATACCAAGGGTTTGTGTGACAGACAGGTCTGTTCAGAGATAGGGATCTGCTCACATTCAAAATCTCTGTGATGCTTAGGGAATGCTTTGTCTCTGTATAAACATCTCAGAGCCAGGACCCTCTGCCTTGAACAAAAAGTACATTTGGGCTTGATTTTCAGGGACTTACCAAACAAGTGCTGATAGTCAAAGCGATAATCAATTATATGTTTTATCAACAAGCCAGTAAGGGGCAAGACCATCTTCAGGAACTTTTAGGTGAGATATGGCTTTGAATTAAGCCAGTCAAAACCAGGCAACATTTGGGCTTATAGTTGGTAATGCTGGAGGTTCTGAGCCTTTCTAACCTTCAGCATATCTAACCATCATAGCAAGGAGCCAACAGCAATGACCTGTCTTCTAGAGCTGCCCTTTTCAAACTCCTAAATGTGTGCTTGTTCATAACAGACACAAATAGTGTCCCATTCTAACTAGAGGGATGATGAGAGCTCCTGAAAAAAAATTTATCTGTTTAATAACATGGAGTTTGTGTGCCTTTCTGTGTGTCTTGTGAAACTTTCAGTAGTCTCTTTACCTGCTTAGCCAAACATACTCTTCCGAAATAATAATCAGATCCTGCAGCCAAACCCAGTATGATTATAGCTGATAGACTGGGTATTGCCTAGATGAAATCTGCTGACAGAAACTATTTTGCAACAGTACAGATCATTTTGTCACTTAGAGTCACTTTAACTAGAGTTACTCACAAACCTAAATGAAAAGACTTCCTGTTTGAGTGTCCTGGCATCGTCAGTCTCCGTTAACCTCTTCTACTTCAATAGTACAGGACTGTTTAATAGCTTTGATGCTAAATGGAGTTTACATAATTTCTCTGAAAATGCATTTTTCTGCAGTAGCTGCTTATCTTCTGTACATGGATACAATGTACCTTAGCCTGTAGAAAGATTTCTGAAAGGCTTTGTTTATATTGTACCTAAGAATGGAAACCTGTTTTACCTATCTGTATAATTTTTTACTAGTAGAAACTAGGCTTTCCTGTCTGCTTCAGAAATATTCCCATGCCTTGTAAAATACATAGCAGGGGAAAATGGGATTATACTGCATGGGTTTCCTACTGAAATAATAGGAAACTCTCACAAGCTTCTGCTGTTTTAATTATAATGTTAACCTTGAGTACTTAAGGTCTACTGCCAAACTCTAGAAACAATGCCCTCCTCCTTTAGAGGAAACTTGAACTACTTTATCTTCAATTTTCTACTTTGGTTTTTAGATAAAGTTTACATTGATTCCTTGAGCTTTAGTTATTAGCAAGTAATTTTCTTAGAATGGGCCTGATTTCTGTGAATTGGCAAATTTTCTTCTCTTTATTTCTACTCCCTACTATTCTTTTAGATTCTGCTTGCAGAAAGACCAGCAGGGTTTTAAGAGCACAATATGCATGACTGCATCTTTTCCTCTAATGCATCTTCACTAACAGTGGAAAAGAATGGCTCTCTCAGAATGTGCTCATCTAAGCTTCCAGTTCCCCAGGATCTTGGAAAGACTTCTGTGCAATAGCAGCTTCAGCATCTGCCACAGATAGCAGGCAGACTGGTGGTGGATTGGCAGAGCTAAGAAATAGATTTCCAGCACAGAGGCAGCGGACTCTTCTTCGGTGACTTTAATTACAGCACCCCTCTAACACTTCTTCAAAACAGCAATAAATGTTTTAAAATCACATGTGAAAAGGATGGACATTGATCAAATTTTCACCTTCTCTATCAATAGAAAAATGAGGGTGCATCAAATGAAGCTGGCAGTAGGCAGGTTCAAAGCAAATGATACAATAAATTATATTGTTTAATATGTTCATGGGTAGTACGCTCATTATTTACCTAAAGACAGTCTGGATGACAGAGTTCAGGTGGATTTAGGGAGAAACTGCACAAGACCTTGGAGGAGAGATCTAGTAAAGGTCACTGACTAGACAAGCCACATCAGGCTCAGGAAACCTCTCGAGCTAAACCAAAGTTGGATGCTGGAACCCATGAGCATCATCAAATGTGCTTGTCCTGGTTCTGCTGTTCTCTGAGACAGTACTTGCGTAAGAATTGGCTTATGTCTGCTGTAGGAGATAGGTAAATGGGCCAAGTGTATCCCTGGCCTGAACCAGTCTGACCTCTCTTGTATTCTTAAAGTAAGGTTTATTTATGAATCTTGGCCTACTCACAGTCAAAGTCCCTCTTTAAATTCAATCAGCTAGAGCCAACCTTAGTAATTCTCGTTCCTCTTACTGCACTGTCAGCTTTGCTAGCTACAACATCTGTGGTATTTCGAAGATTTATGACACATGATAATGAAATACCTCTTCCTCACCAATTTTTCCTCACTTGGTCATGCCGTTACCTAAATCAAACTTTATTCATCTTTATCTCTTTAGAAACTTGTTGCTAGCACTGTAATTTTGAGTAATGACTTTTCTTGTTCTTTATGCTGGCTGTCATATTCTTTCTACTACAGAGAAGAAATATTTGAGCCTGCCAAAGAAAAGAGCAAGAAAATTAATAGAAAATCCATAGGATAGTGTAGTTTCCATCACAGCAATTCGAGAGGAGGAATTTCATTCTGATCCTTGTTAAGTGAATAAAT
>JANHGB010043636.1:0-21414 GCA_026283785.1 Coracopsis vasa | reverse complement strand
AGGTGCCCTAACTCATTGTCTCATCCATTGTCTTGGTTTCAGGTACAAATCATAGAAGTTGTCTTGAACAACACTTTTTATAATGTTGTAGACATGAAGAATCTAGGCTTGACCAATGACAAAGAAGTAAGTAAATGCTTCAAGCACAACTTGCCAGGACTCTAGAAATACTCAGCCTTAAGGCATAGCAGCAGTTCTGCATAGAACAGGGTTAAAAGGAGCAAATTTTCTCTCCCAGCTCAGTGAAAGCTGCACCTTACTTCTGAAAGAGATTTACTAATTACACAGGAAAGATAATTGCCTTTCTGTGGCGTTGAGAAAAGCTAAAGGAGTACAGTGGAATGCTTTGGCTATCAAAGGGATCTCAAAGAGAGACTACCATCTGAAAAATCATTCCTGTTTTCACCAGTGCTTTGACTTTTGGTTATAACATCAACCAGTGAAGTTTTAACCAAGCAGAATGCATCATGGCATCCTCTCACATAGCCAGGTAGTGTGAAAAGACAGCCCACTATGGCTCTTCCTGCTCCCCTGGCAGCACTGAGCTGCCAGGGAGCATCCTTGGTGCAGTGGGGTTACAAGCAGATTAGCTAGGCCATAGGCTAACTCTGAGTGACTGAAGACCAGCACTCTACAGGAGCAGTGAAGGGACATTTCTGTAGCCTTTAGAAGCCAAAGCAGATTGGTCTAACATTGGACAAGGTATAAGCCTGTGATCAGGCAGAGGGTCAGAGATTTAGGCGATGAGATACATTTGCTCCTCCTTCCACAGCTGCTCTAGCTGACAGCCAAGCCCAGCTGAAAGTCTGTTATGTTATCCTTGTGTGACAGAGAGAAACTGGGTTATTCCATTTTGCATCAGTGGTCTATAGTGTTTATGCTCTAGTCTCCTTCCCTAAATCTTGTGATTTTGCTGCCACGCTATCCTACCCATGCCCTCTTTCAGGTAGACATTATAGATCCACTTTCACTTGAGATAAAAACATCTACCATTGATGTTCGTAAGAGAAGGAAAGGGCCTGGACATGATTTTATGAATTGGTGAACAGCTGTAATTTCTGCTGTGATGGTGTTGGCACATCCCTGTTTCAGAAATGACTTCTTTGTTTGTGCTCATCCCCCTCAGGTTCTGGTTCCAGTGGAAACTCCTTATGGCTCCTGCGCTTGCACACTTGGCAGGAAGACATTCTTAGAAGCACAAGTCCATATGCTAAAAGATGAAAGGCAAAATCTGTTTGGACTGGCAGCTGCCCAAAGAAACTAAAGTTCTTGATTACACTCACACCTTCTTGATAAACTCAGTAGTATGGCTTTCCTATCAACATATACTCCTTATTGGCTGCTTCCATTGCTGATTACTTTTCCCTCTGTGAACTCCTGAGGTTAAGATTTCTGAAGGACCCTCAGAGATTCACAAATCAAAGTCTGTCCCTGAATCTCAGTGTGATTTGCAGATTAAAATTGCCTATGCTTTTTTGGAAATCCCAGCTGGAAACATTACAGTAAATTAATTTTTAAACCAGCTATTCCCAGACCTCTTAATGAAACAATTAACTTGATAATGTCTATAACATGTTTTTGTCATGTAAAATCAGCAACTCTGTATATTCTATTTATTAATGATCCTGCGATAAAATGAATATACAGGCACAAGAGCAGATGTTTCATTGACATAACCTGTCACGACCCTTTGATGCCACACTGCTCTACAGGGCTGAGGTTCTGACACTGTAACTGCATAGGGAATCAGACACTGATTTCTTTGTGAAGGAAATGAAGAAAAAAAAAAGGAAAAGAAAAGGAAGTCTCTCTCATATCTCCTTTGAGGTGTGAATAGTAACAGCTGTTGACTAATTTCTCTGCATGTATTCTGACTGCATGGCCGCTGCTGCTACTCATCAGACTATACAGTTACTATATAACTACTTTTATATTAATCCCTGAGGTGTTTGAGGTTTTGGGCTATCTAAGTTTAATTAAATAGTTTTCCTAAATCTAATAATCTCCTCACGACTTCTGAGCAGGCAGGAGTCAACCTAAGTAACCCTATTACTTTTGGGAGGGGTAGGGAGAAAGCTAGACAGACAATGCGTATCTATCTCACTTTAGTTATGCCAGGTGATAACTTTGAACATAGAGATAAAACTATACAGCCAACAATTCTCATCTTGCAAACTGAGGCTACCACATTTGAAACAGAACTTCTGACAGCTTCAAGCCACTGTTCTCATTTTCTGAGTGTCATTTTCACAAATTCCATGTGACAGAGTGCAAATCCAATGGGAATTGCCAAGTTACTTTTGAAAACCACAATTCAGTTGGTTTTGTGCCTTCTCAGTTTGGCAAACCTGCAGCATTCCTCTGGGTACAATCACTAAATTCACAGGCACTGAAAATGAAGAGCATGTCCTGCAACTGTGTGACATTTAGAGGTGCTTTGCAAGATAGGAACTTGCTTTGGTGAGCAAGACATAACAGATGCAAAGGAAAGACACTGCTCACAAGCCTGAGATATCTCCTGAAAAACAACAGGACAAATGACATTACAGAGTGAGGCCCTCCCAGATATGCTGTTCTCTGGTCACTAGCAAATTCCAAAAGTTTTATTTACAACACTTTCAGCTTTTGCCAGGGACATTCTTTCATACCTCATTAGATTGTGTTGTATTGTACTTGTGGGCTAATGTCTTGCTACTTCTGCCATTTTCAGGTGCTTGTAATTTATTAATGTATCTTTTAAGGGCAAATAAAGAGCAACATCAAAAGAACAAACTAGTATTTCACTATTTACCAAATAAGAAATGAAACCATTTACTACCTATATATAAATGCAAACACTGCAAGTAAAGAAATATGTTTTAGTTAGGCCAGTTTTACCTCAAAAAGTGACCAGTCTTGTTTCAAATGACAATTTGCTACCAGTAGATGGAAAAACAGATGAAAAAGGATCTTACTGAATATTTTGGCATTTACCTCTTTCTAAACAAGGCAGATCTTCACAACCCACTTCCTCTCTACCTTATGAGAAATTTATTGCATTAGGCAGAAAGTTTCCTTTGTTACTATTTGTGCTCCACTTGTGGGCTTGTAAGGTAACAGTGGACTAACCTTCCTGGCAGAACAAGGACACAATGCAGCAAGCAGTTGTTTGTTCAGACTTTCCTGTGGCAACAAGCACACGTGTACACTCATGCAATGCGGTTTCTGTAAACCTTCACAGACATGCAGATTTTCATCAAGTCTTTAAAGATATCTTGGCACAGCTCCATGCAGCAATGCAAACTCTAGTCACTTACGTGGGCAGATCGCTTCTAAAGAAAGTACTTAAGCAATCGGAAGAAGGCCAAATTTTCCATATGCAATTAGATTCACATAACAATAGCATAAATCATTCTCAGAAATGGGACTTAGCCAGATTTATCTGGGCCTGAAACCTGACCAAGTTTCCACAGGCTTCATTAGATTCAGACTCCACAATGGACTCGCATTATTTTAATTGAAAGATATTTTTTGTTTCGTTCCTGTCCTGAGGAGCTGTTCAAGTTGTTTACTATGTTTCACTCAGAGGCAACAGTGATGCTTTGCTGGTGAAATTATATTTGATGAAAATAAGCAGCAGCTAGCAGATCACAGAATTACCATTTAAAATACATCTTCTTGCTGATAACATGAGCCTTGATGGTCCTGGGCTACATCCCAGTAGTTTCGAGGGCCTGGAGCCTTCTACCAAGAAATACGGTGTTTCATGTGTGCAAACAATCATTTAAAATCTGATTCTTTCACATTCTGTTTCTGTTCAATTCTGATAGCTGCCCAGGACAGTCCAACAGCAATCCTCCTCAGCTGCTGACCATGCTCCAAAACCAACCAATATCACATAGATAAAACGCACTAGCTAAACTCATTAGCCAGTATGTAAAACAGAGATAAAGTATCACTCTCAGGGTCAGTACAAGTGATCTGTCTTCACTGGCTGTGTTATTCTATACATATATTCAGGCTACCTGTTTTCCAACACACATTTAAACCTTTGAAGTGACAAAAAAAACCCCTTTCTGGCTAGAAATCCCAAAATAAATACTTTTGAAGTTAGAATTCTGCAATTAGTGTGCATACAACAACCAACCATTTTCTTCCTGAAAGTGCACAGCTGTACCTAAAAAGGAAACCTATCAAATGTCTCCAGATATAGGATCAAAACTGTAAACTCACATCTCAGCTATAATTACAATATAAACTGTTTTCTGAGATTGATCCTTACCATTCATAGCAGGCTTGTCCCACATATACATATATATTAGAAGGTATACATACATATTAGAAAAGATATTATAAATTGCACTTACTAGATCTGATGATGTATGACCAATCTATGGCAATCAAATAAGAAACAACACAAGATGGGGCTAGTTGTTACATAAATTTATTACAGACTTACAAACTCTCCACTGCATTGAGTTGAAGCCTGCTATGTCCTCCTCAAGGTTCATATCAAATTACACTCCAGGACAGCAGTTGACCTCTGCCAGGCTCACAAAAAAAAACCAAGTGATGGACAGAACCAGGAAAGGGGCACATATCCTATAGGTGCCTGCCAGAGACAGCTAGAGGAGTACTTCATGGACTTGTGTGGCAGAAGCAAACATAATCATTCAGTCCTGTTAGCTGACCATAACAGGTCAGGTATTGCTGCAAGTAAGTGCTTGCCTGTGGGGATGAGCATTTGTAGCCCAGGCCTCGATGGATGGATGCGCACAGGGGAGCCAGCCTACAAGTGGAACATAAGGTAACAGAGGTGAGAGACACTAGAAAATAAGCACAAAGATGAGGGGGAGGAAAAAAGGGGGTGAAATACATTCATAGTAAAAAATATCAGACAAATCAAAGTCACAGAAAATAATAATTAAAAAAAATTTAATAAATCAGTGAGGACATGTATCTCTCCCATCTGGCTACTTCAGAGCTGGAAACAAAAACCCAAACCAAACAATACTGGAGGGACAAAAAAGTAGAAAAATAAGGGGAGCAGAGAAAACTTTGGTGCAGAGGGAAGCATAACAGCAGAAACCAGAGTACTCAAGTACTAAAGGTGGCTTCTGCCACCCCTCAAGGGTGACATTAGGCATGAATTCCCATATTAACATCTGCATCTGACTGGAAAAGTCACAAGCTCAAGTTTGTACCCCTTGTACCCCTGCAATGTTTCCAAGTAGAGAAGCCCAGGCAAACAGGCGTGTAGTATTTATACAGAAGGGAGGAAGAAGAGGAGTATCCTCGCGAAACAGGATTGCTACACCCAAGCACACATCCACTTCCACGCCTCTCCCTGTGGTTTGGCCACTAGCTGAGGAACAAACTCAGCTACAAGTTCCTTACTCTTTACTTCCTTCCTCCTGCTGCACTCCACCAGTACAAGATAAAGCAATGTTACTCTTGAATCAGACATCAGTGCAAATGATGAGCCTTCCCTCCCTTTCTTGATATGATTTAGCTGCTACAAAGTCAGGGCATTCCTCAGTGTAGTAAGTGCTGCAGTGTTGATAGAGGGGCAGCTGGATTATAGCAATCATCTGAAAAGACGAAGAGAACATCCTGAGATGAGTGCAAGCCTGCCAATGCCAAGACATTTGTTGTTGCTTTATCAGCAGATCAGCTGATGATACAGCAGTTGTAACTGCTGACTGCTCCTTTAAAGAAGATGCTCACAAGTGCAGCATATAAATACAACAGTGGTCTCCTGTACTCACCAGCAGCCTTCAGAAGAAGTGGAACTCTCACATGGAAACCAAGGACCACTTACAGTTTTCACGGTGCTTCCCTTGGGCTCTCCAGGTGTTTGAGGTTACAGTTCCATCCCCTAGATTTACAGCATCCACCACATAATGTTATTCTGGGAGTAAGCTCAATACATATCTGGGATCCAAAGGAGCATCACTAAATCAAACAATTCCTGAATTATAGGGGCTAAGCAAAAAAGAATTTAATGAACTTGTTACATTATCATATTCAAAAGAAGTCAGCCTTCCCAATAGGAATTAAAGCTATGTATTAAATCAGTCTGCCTATTATTCCAATGGAAGACTGCCTTTGCAGGCTGATGACAGCCACTGCCATCTGCACTACCCCTAGGGGAAGCTGCTGTCAAAACAGAGCAATGCAGAGGTGAAGGTGTGTGGAGGTCTTTGGTGTGACGGAATGGGACATGGATGGGCTCTCCTGGCTGTCATTCCTCAGCACCAATCAAGTCCTCTTGTTCTGTTGGAGAAAGCAGAAGCCAATCCATTGCCTGTGGAAATTGTCCCTGAGGTGAAGGTGAGAGAGCAGAACAGACTTTCTCTGTACTGCTCAATTCATCCCACTGCCTGCTGAGACAGTGATGGTTACATTGTTGACATGCAAATTTGCAGTCAATTTCCTACCTGACTCCCGGACCAAAACTCCTTCCTGGAGAGGAAGGAACTGCTGTTGTGACTTGTAAGTAAAGAGCCAGAGTGGAGAAAGTGAGATAATGTTTTTTCTGGTCCTGCTTACACTCAGACTTCAAATTTTAGGTAATACTGCCATTAAAAAATGAAAAATACATTTGTAGCTACCCCCCGACTAGCATGAAGTAAGACACTCTGCTTCTCAATTTATTGTGATTGTAATTGAAGTGTGACAGTGAAAAGAGGAGTGTTGAAGATAACTGACCTATTAAATGCTCATTTTTAAAAAGAGGAAGTAGCAAAGGACTTGGTAGAATTTGAATCTGTTGAAAAAAAGCAGTGAAAAGATAGAAGAGTTCATTTAGTGAGTAATCACTGATAGTGAGAGCCTAGCGTGACATTTTGCCTTGGCCATTTCTAACTAGGAGTCACCCATGGGGGGCTGCTCCCTTTGCTACAGCTGCTGAGTCTTGTTCTAGAATTAAAAGAGCAAAAAATTTTCTACAGGTTGAACAAGTGCAGCACATAAGAACAAACTGTTTTAAAGAAACACAGAGGGAGGGGAGATACCAGCAAGCAGACAGACCCGTTTTCTCTGGCTTAAGAAAATGATCTTGGTGGATAGACACAGCCACAGCCTCCATACGTATGGAGGCTTGTATGTGCTTTACATGTGGTACCTGATACTGTATTTGGATGCAAAGAGAACATGTTATGCATTGTGTATCTACAGCTTGAAAGCAAAGTGAACATCAGAGCTAATGAACAGTACTAATATGTCTTTCACAACCATCATACCAAAAAAGGATCCTGTAATTTCAAATTCATTTTTTGTAATTTTTTTTTGTAATTTCAAATCATTTTTAAAAGTGCTATGAAAGATTCTGACAGATGTGCACTAGTGGTATTATGAAAAGGGTAAGAAGAGGGAAAGGGAATAGAAGGACCTTGGCTGTAGCATGTGTCTCTACTCCTGTGCTGACAGGCAGCAGGGCAGTGAAGCTGACTTGTTCTGCTCCTTTAAAACTGCCTCTAGGAGAAAGAGGCCACTCTCTAAATTGCTGGTTCAGCCTGACAGCAAGGAGACCTGCAGCACTGAGACCATCCTCACTCTCACACCCACTATCAACTGAGCAGTTGGATGCTGGCAGCTTAACCGCCACCCAAAGCACAGGGAGGTCTTTTAAGGAGGACGATTTCTCCTATCTGCAGGCATATTAAGGGTATGTTATAAACTGTATTCCTGCAAACTCTGTGACTGCAGAACTGCAGTATTGACAGGGTATCCAGTAATGCCCATCAGTCGCTTTCTCATCTCAACAGCAGCTGTGTTTTCTGCAAGAGAAATGGGAGCTAAAAATAATCTGGCTTTGACTTCCTCTCTCAAACCCGCCAGTCTCTTTTTAAAAGATTTTTCATTCTCACAGAAAAAAGCAAGGAGAATGTAACTGACAAAATGAGAACAGTCACCTGCACAAAGTGAGCAGCAGCATTAGAAAGCTCAGAGAACAGCAGGAAACTACAATCAGGATCAGGGACATTAAAAAAAATAATTGTTACAGTTCTGAGCAACCTCCTCCAAATTCCTTTTCACGTTTTCCAGCAAGCCTTCTGTTAGGTCTCTATTTGTACAAACTGGTTAGTGGAGCTGATCAAAAGGGAAATACAATCTGGATGTCTCTGAATGCAGTTCATTTGCTCATTAAAACATATTAAACGAACAAATAGTGCTCAGTAATCACCAAATGCGCCCTTGCGGCTATAGTAGAGATTTTACTCCCTCATGGAATAAGTATGTTTTAATTTTATGTCATCCATAGATCCATGAAATGTGTTAATCCCACACCAAGCATGTATATGGAGAAAAAGAGAATACTCAGTTCATCCTTCAGTAACATAGCACTATGTATTCTCCTGCAACAATGATCCTACAAAAAAAAGGGCTGGTAGGCATCTCCAGACTGCTACACATAGCTGGTTCACATAATCCTTTTCATAAACATACCGAAATCTCTATTAAAGTATTTAGGAAGATCCCTACTTCCAGTAGGTACGTCTGGACACTGTCAAAATATAAATAAAATCATAAGCAGAATTCAGACAATACTTGAAGTGAGCACAGTATGAAGGACAGAAAGAGAAATGGTGAATACATTCCCATCTCTTATCATGTGTCTCAAATTCCAAATAAATATATTGTACAAGGTAACAAAGTATAGAAGAAAGCATGCTGCTGTGTATACTTTATGCATTATACCATATAACATGAGCTTTACCTAGGTAAATGTTAATAGGTACAGCATACCTATTAACATGGCTTTACCCCTTCTCAAATCCCAACTCTAGAAACTAAAACCAACTCTTTAAGCACTGCAGCATCAACAATCACACCCTGTGCCTGGCCAAGTCAGAAATGAAGGCAGGACCCCGCCTAGGCAGGAGATTAAAGGAGCTTCTCCTTCCTCTTCCTGAATCCTGCTCCTACTTGGCAGAAAGCACCACTCTCTTTTTACCTTCTTCCTTCTCAGCTGCACCCCATCACTATTTCCTCCCATACCATTTCCACTTTCACCACTCTTCTGCTTATTTCCTACTTCCTGGTTCCTTTGCTAAGCCTCAGTGATGCAACCTCACATCCCAGCTTCTGGGGTCGTCACAAAGCTTTCATGGCCCCAGAAGATGGTCAGCCCAGACATAGATAGACCATGGTCAGGCTATCTCTCAGGCATTTTAGGGCAAATCACCTTGCTGTACCACAGCACCTCTGCACCACTGATGGCTCTAGAAAGTGGTAAGAGAAGCACAGATGTTACTGGTGAACTGTGACCAGGGCTTCTCCTTCAGCAGTATCTAACACTAGCTAAAAAAAAGCAAAAATAATTATGTTTTTAAATATCTTGGTAGGTGGTATTAAAAGTAATCATAAGAACATAGAATATTAAGCAGGTTTTGGTACCTTTTTAATGTGAAAATGGAGAAAATCAGGAGCTCCAATATACCACAACAAAGAATCAGAGAAAGTAAAAGATCTGTAAAGTAAACTGAATCCAAACATAAGCAATGCTTTATTGGGATATAGCAAGCAACCTATCAAATAGGGAACTGGTACAAACAGATTGAACAAGACTCTCTTTTAACAGAGATGTATGGTGATGAGACAGCTTCCTTCAGTTTTAAAACAAGTATTCAAACTGTTAAGTAAAGCATTAAAAAAAAAATCAACCATTACAACACCAATGACAGACAATAGAAATGTGCAGAATTTTACTCTTTTTACAAATTTCTGCATAATGTTAAAAAACAACTTATAAATTAGAAAAAGGAATAAAACAAAGCTGTTTTGTTTTGTTTTGCAAAGCAACACAAACTTTTAAAAACCAACTATACTTTACATAGAACTACTATTAAAACCAGGTGAAAACAAGCTGAAAATTTAAAGGACAGCAAAAAATACACAACCCAGTTTCACCTGTTGGCAACACCTTCTGCTATCGAAGGGTTTATGTTAGTTGTATACACAGCTCTAAACATTGCAGCATACCACAAGTAAACCTTAATAAGGTCAAAATAGGACCCTCTGCAAAAAAGGGTGACTTGGCAAGTGTCAGTCCCATCCTAAAATTACAAGTAGCAATATTTTTAGTAGGTCTTTAGTATAAACCAAAACCTACCTTAATTGGTTTCTCTCTCCCACAGATGCATGTAAACTTTATTTGGGCTTGGGGTTTTTTTGGTATTTTAATTCATGAAATCAAGAACATGTCTGGCTCAAAAATGAGATTGACATACCTCCCTTTTGTTCTGGATACAGTGATGTAGCTATTTCAACATGCTCATTGACACTTCCTAAAAGAGAAAATCATTATGTACTATGTAAAAAATACACACCACCTCTCTCAGTTCAGACTCAGTATATAGTATATTGCCAACTCTATCCAATAGGATATATATAATAATTTGGTTTAAATTCTTAATAGATATATTTTCTCTTTACAAAGTTCCATCACATGAAACCAAATTGCTTATTTGTTGTTTGAGGCACAACATGACCCCCGTTAGATAATTCGCTATAAAGAGTTGTTCTTTAGATGTTGTGTCTGTAGAGGTTTAACGTGATATTCATAGATTTTCAGCGCAGGCCCCAGTTTTAATGAAAGTCCAGTCAGTACATCATTTCTTGTCATCAAGAGTAATGATTTGCCATCAATTTCCTATAAGAAGAATTAAAGAGTTTATGAAGACAAATGTACAAATCTAACAGATGAGAACAGTCATGCAACAAATGGAGGACTACTACAGAGGATCAATGAGAAAAAAAATAGTAGCTTTTATTTTCCTTAAACTGTGTTTATAGCTGGTAAATTCTGCTGTCGGCTTTTCAAGTGCTCACTTGTGCTGACTAAAGCATAAATACTGTGTAGTCAAGCACAAAACCCAAATGAGCTTTATTTCAAAATTCCCTCTTTGTAAATCTATTCCAAATTAATAGGTACATGTGCAGATTGCCTAATTGTTGCCATTAAGAGAAGGACACTCTCAAGAAAGCAGCTTATAAAGTGCATTCCAGGAGATTTACCATTGACAGCAATAGGCAAGTTTGGACTAGTCAGTATTTGCTAATAACTTCAGATGCCTTCTTTAAAAGGCCAACCTTCCCATGCGTCCTGTGAGGAAGGGAGGAGAAGACTCCTGCAATCAGAAATTTTAGAACTACTTTTACTGTTTACTATTTAGACTACTGTGGAACTCAACAATGGGAGGGAGCTTCTTTGATTGGTTGTTTTGTGGGGGTTTGTTTGTTTCTTTTTTCCTCAAACCTTGGCTTTCTGACCTATTTAGATTAAAATCCTGTAGGCTTTGCGGGGGGTTTATGTCAAAAACTTCTTGTATATTTGAAAACTACCTGTAAATGATTTCTCAAAGGTCAAAATGGAAGAGAAAGAATCTACACCTTTCAACTCCCATCTCTGGTTTAGACATGGGACCATTCTTTTCTTTACACATCTCTACAGTTCAATCACAGTGCACTACTCAGGAAACAGGAGCAACAGCTAATGCATTGACTGGTGTCTCACAACACAGCGAGACCTCCCAGGGTTGTCCTAGCCCAAAGAAGTATATAGCTTTATGGCATTCTCCTGCTAAAAGGACTGAACTTGACTCTGCTGTTGCATTCTTTTTTAATAAAAAAAATAAACCACAAAAACAAACCAACCCAAACCAAGATAACCACAACTGTTAAGTTTGTTATCAAAAGCCAGCACCCAGTTCAAATGCTTGCATATATTGTTGTTGTCCATGATAATATTTTCCCAAAATTTTGTATTTTTATAAATATTATAAACACCACACACCAATTTATCCCACTGCAGCACCTTAGGAATACTAACTATTGTCTTGGAAATGTCAGAGATCTCATCCTTGATTACAACTCAACATAAAAGAAGGAAGACTTACATTAGAGTTATTAGAGTTCAGCATGAATTTGTCCAGACTTAATCTCTCTTATGATTTGGTAAAGTTTGTACGTACAAAATATATGGGCAAACCACAACATACTCAAAGGTCAGCTGTAAGTAGAATTTCTTTAAATGATGACTGCTAGTCCCTCAGAGGAGCACAGTGTAAAAGTAGTTCCAAGAGAAAAAGTTTCCAGTAACTTTTTACCCAATTATATCAGGTGCCTCTTTCCAGTTACTGCTGAGAATGATAACAGTTAAAACCAGTTTCTATCCTCTCTTTTCCATTCATCACAATTCTTTTTGTGGGAAGTTTGACACCAGTGAGTATTTTGCTCATTGCTGTGACCTATCCTGAACTTGCCTTTTCTGTTGTTGTTCAATGATACTACGGAGGAAGAACTGCCTCCAAATGAAACAAATCCAGTACCTGGGATGGGAGAAACTCCAAGAACAGGAAAAAAACATTGACTCCTTTCCCTTCTTCTTCCATATGTGTCCCCATGGATTCTAGACATGTTGGTAACTTTAAATGGATAGAAAACTGATTCTCTAAACATATATGTGTAGAAATGAATGATATCTTTGTTTTTATTGTAAACTCTTCCACTTCTTTTTAGTTTTCCACTTAAACCTGCTTCTGTACATTTATTAGTCCAGTTTTTGGTACCAGGTAAGCTTTTGTATGCTTTGGTGACTTCTCCAAATTTCTTCTCTGCTACTTCTCTATTTTCTGGATTTTTTTTCAGGATGCAACTTCAATGCCAGCTTTTGTTATGCCTTTTTAATGTCATCTGCAGAGGGACCCCTCTGCACAAATGGAGCTAATAGTAATTCTTCATTGTGCCAGCATGACCTCAGCAGCAATAGCATATTATCTTCAGTAAATTACCAGAGAACCCGTTTTGCTTCAAGTTCTCCCAGCATTCTTTCTGCTCTTTCTCCAAGTGACTGAGAACTGCAAGGTTTCACAGTACAGATAACATGAAAGCAGAGCAGCCAGCATGCTCACATGCTCCTCCATGCCGTGGCTCTGCTAGAAAGCAGCAGTGGACACAAGCTAGCATCAAACCCCAGTTCCCCTTCTGGTAAGGCATTGCAGTGAGGCCAATAAACTAACACTCGGTTTCTTGGGCTTATCTGGCTATCACAATACTAATGGCTCAAAGGCACTTGGGCCACAATGAAAGTCAGGCATAGCACTAGCATGTCTCAACACATGGCAAACAGCTTCAGTTTTTGAGTGAGCCACAGCCCCATGTGCTCCCAGGGCTTCTAGCTTAGCCATGTAACGAGAGGCAGCAGTTATTTGAAGGTGTTCATACCCTCATCCCGCATCTGCTCTGCCTTCCTCTTTGGTTATCCTGTGCTTCCAACTTCTTGGCTTCTCTGATTTGTTTTCTGATGTTATGGGTTTTTTTGTTACTGGGCAACATATTTCAGTTGAATCTGTTTTCGTCAGTGAGCTCTTTTGACTTGCTGACATCAGTGAAACTCACTTCTTACCAGCACTTACAACACAGTTTTAATAAAACATTCTGCAGTCCTTAAAATGACTTCTCATTTTCTTTAAAATGTGAGAAAAAAAATCCAGTCTTAAAAATTCTTTGAGTCACTTGCTTTGGGTGAGTCCAGATGTATTCAGATTCATCAAAAGAAAGTGTGGACTCAGTTACTGTTGTGCAAAAGCTGAACGTAGTAACAGATCTCATTATTACGTTCTGAGCTATAGATGTTTTGTAAGGAAACCATTGTGCTACCCCTACTGAAGCAGATCAGTGAAAAACAATTTCCCATTGTTGTAGGTGAAACAGAATACTTTCCTTTACCATTTACAACCTCATTTCCCTTCTAGTACATATTCGGGGCAGTAGCAGATCAAGTTAATTTGGGTTTCTGGGACCTAGGCAAGCTGCAGTACAAATGGCAAACTAAAATGGAGATGGACAGAGCTTCAACTGCATGTCTGGTGACTATACAGACTGAGGACGGCTAAGGGTTCAAAGTGAACCTGATAGTACTTCCATACCTGGAAGGCCTGAGGGATTTTGATAACAAATGCCATAAGCGCACAAAGTTAGTGACTAGTATACAACATAAAAGAAACCAAACACAACCACCTGTAAGAGGTTAGGAACAGGGTTGTTCCTGGAACTGTTCCTGGTGCAGACAAGGAACGGGCTGGCAGAGCTGGCATGGAGGACCAGCTACTTGCTGCTCCTTGTGCTGCTAAGGGAATGGAGAGGGAAGGATGTGGCAATAACTTCTGCTGTGAGTGTCTGCCCCACATCTCCTGGCTGCATCCTGATGGCAGCTTTTAGCCTCCCTCTCTAAGACTTTGGATAAAGTGAAGTTAGTAGTTGAATCACAGCCACATTTCTGCCCATGGCTACCCTAGCAGAGCCCTGGCAACACATTGCTAAAAAACAACTTCAGTTATCCTCCTGAAGCCGCTTGCCGTCGCTGCAGAATACTAATAAAACCTCTACACTCTACCTCTACGCTGCTTTCCGGCAGACTGTTGCAAATTGCTTTGCCAAACCTCGTGAGCTAGTCTCACCTTGCTGCTGTTAGATCAGTAGTAATACTGCAGTATTATTGACAAGCCAGCTGAGGTGCAGAAAGGTTATTTGATGAAAGTCAGAGGTATCTGCCAGTATAAGGAAAAAACTCCCAGAGGTTGCAATTACGTTGCCTGTGTGTTTTTTTAAACCACATTTCCAGGGCAGTGGAGGAGACAAGGATGGTGGTATTTAGGAATGGCTACACTTAAACAATTTTTTTGCCTGTTTACCCATCTTTAAATTCTGAAAAATTAGTAGCACCCGCAGAAAAAGCCTCTCTCTGCACCCTGCAAAAGAACTACTCAACACCAGGCTTTTCACCTGCAAGAACAAAGAGGTAAATTTAGATACTGTTATAGTCACTAATTCCAATCTCATGGGACTTCACTGTCCAGTTTCTGAACATCAGCATGATTAACCTGACCACCAGTAATGGCATTTCATATTAGATTTACAGTTTCCCTACAAAGCTGCCCATAACTTGTACTAGATCAGTGCCTTGGAAGGTCAAGACATCTATTTTGATAGCTAGATACACGTGTTGTTTAACTAATTTCCTGGTAGTTGTACATAAACCTACAGACTTACCAGGGAAGGCGCTGAACTGACAATCTGGAGATGTAAGTTTCTTCTCTACGGGACAGGTGAGCTGTAGGCCAAGTAAGCCAACTTCCCTATTCCACACAGTAATACACCTTACCAGCATGCTGATAGATGAGTTGCAAGGGGCCATATAACTATTAAATTCTTTGCTCATCAAATCTAACAAAAGAAGCCATCCATTAGCATCAGCAGTTACAAGGATCAGAAACGAAGACCCAGACTCTTTCTCAGAAAAACATGCTGCTCCAGTGCCTAAAATGATTCTTCCCCTTTACTACCAACTTGTCCTTTCCTGTTTGCTTGCACTGCTAAGTTCAATGCAACTCAGCAGCCCCTTTGTTATCCTAGGTTTTCAAAAGCTACTTGCTTCTTAGGTGTCCCAGAGTGTATAAATAGTCATCAGTGTATCTGTACAATACACTACGGAAGATGGGAATTATCACTCACATTTTAAATAACAAGATAGTGAAACTGAGTGGGTTGTACAAGAAGATTGAGGCCAAGGCAGAGAATTTGTTTAGATTCATCACCCTTCACATGACTCTCTTAGTCAAACTCCAACCCATTATTCACACCTTGTTGAACAATATTATCACTCAGAGATCATAGTCCCATAGATTTTTACCCTCCACTAATGTGGGATTTCCACTCCTATTTGACAGTATATAACCAAGTCCATGACAGAAATGTGCCATTTGAGAAACCGATGGCAGTCAATAGGTGCTTCCTAACACATTTACCTGTTCTTGAAAAGCATTGGCTTGTTCTTCAAATCCAGCTGTTCTGAAATAATTCACAACATCGGTAACAGCCCAGTCAGCAGGATCCGGAGGCCTCCCATTCTCTACTGAACTGCAAAGTACAAATCCAGACAAGTAATCACTAAATGCGTGCAGAGTGTCTGCTCCTTCTCTCTGCACACCCCATGTACATTCCCTCCTTCCTTGTTCCTCCAGGAAAAGTAGCCTTTGACACACCTTCCCCTGCACTGGTACAGAACAGCCACTCCTGCTCTCTCCCATTTCAAAGACCTGATGCTGGGGACAACTGAGGTACCTCTCCCTTCAGAAAAGAATAAAGCATATGAATCTTCACATCAGCCAAAGGTAATCAGTCAGGATCTTCACAGTTTGAGAACAAAGACCACCGTAACTGAGGTACCAAATACCTGCCTTTCAAGACTGCAGCTTGCTTTCAGCTACTAAGTACTTACAAAGAATTGCAGGACATGGATATTATTCTTTTCCCAGATGAGACTGCACTTCTTGTAACATGGGCAGAAACTACTGGAAACCACCTTTACCTTGTAATACAAAACAATACCAGCCAACCAGAGGCACCAACGCTTGCACTAATTGCTCAATACTGAAAATTTCCCTAAAGTGTTTTTGGACTCATCTTTGGACAAAGCTATAGACTTTTTGTAAACACAGTCAGAATGAATTCCTTCTGTGCTTGACCTCAGGCAACTGCTTTCCACAGTAGCAAAACCAACCAATCATTCATATTACTATCCTTATTCTGCATTTCTTATACTCAAACTGCCGTCACCCTATCTCATATAACCTTCATGCTTCTGCAAATTCTTGGTAACAAAAACAGTCAGCTAGATTGCCTTTCCTATAGCAATTTAGGAGTACAAAGAGCAAGATGTCAAAAGAAAGAACTTCTTTAACACCTTTCTCAACTAAAAGTTGCAAAGTCCATGCCAGAGGTTTCTGCAGTGTTCTGCATGCTTAACCATAATGCTAATGAAGAAATATTGAAAACTTATAGACCAGGGCAGATGTCAGAATCCTGTCCATTTCAGGTCCTGAAGCTTAGAGGACTCGATTATCAACAGCGCCAGCTGGAAAAGAAACACAGATTATACTCTGCTGACACCATTTTTACGCCATCCTTCAGATTTTTCTTTTCCAGCTGTCACCACCTCTGTCTTGCCTAGATTTCTGTCTTTCAGCAAAATAACTGAGGGAATCAAAAGCCAACCATTTTTCCAACCAGCCATGAAAAGAAGTGAACAGAATCACATACACTGCTCCCATCACTATTTCTACAACATTCCAATTTCTACAACTAGCTCAGCCCTGGGAAGGAGGACTCATGAACACAGTGATCTTTGTTTCTCTCCTAACTCTTGGAATGTACTTGTCAAAATGGCAACAAGATTCTGGTCCTAGGGACTCACACTGCAACCTCAACATCACACTGAATGCTGCACCTTGCTTTCTAAAAGCAGTTTCTTTCACTTATCACATGGAATATATACAAATCTCAGAGCAATGAGCAAAGGGCCGGAGTTTCTTACTTTTGCTCATCAAGTAATGACTGACTTCATGAATTGCTTCAGTGATTGTGATTACACAAAAAGGCAATACTCAGCAAAATTGAAAATGAGAGTATGCAGCCTTATCAGAACTGCACTTTGTTTTTTTATCAAAGAATGCCTTTCAATTAAGATTTTTGGTGGTGTGCACATTCTGAGGCTTAAGAAGTAAAACGTGAAAAGCACCAGAGAAAAACCTATACATATTTGTAAAGGCAGTATTTGAAGTTTTATACTTAAATCTTTGTATTTTCCCCTTGACTATCACTTCCAATGACTCATTTTCTACTTAAAATTAAAAATAAATACACAAAACCCCAACTCCTCGGTATTTAAAAGTAAAACCAACAACATAATAAATCCTAAAAGATACTGAATTTAATTCTTCCTAAATAGCAAATAAAATATTCAATCTGTAAAAATACCTCCTAATTGTATTTTGCTTGCTTCCTGAAACACTCCAATTTCCAGCTAATTATGGTCTCAAAGCCTCCTTCCCACAATTTTGTATTTCAGCCCACATATGTTAGTTCTTCATGTAGCTCTCCTTTTACCGTTATGGAACTACAGCTTGGTCCAGCCCCATTCCAGGCTCAACTGCAATGACTTCAGGGGCTCTACCTTAGTCATTAACTAATCACAGAAAATAATTGCAAGTTCCTGCCTCAAGGAATAACATCATGCAGGACCTCAAGTGGAGCCAATTTCCACAGCTACAGCTGCAGAAAACTCAAAGGCATGTGGCAGACTGTTGGAGACTGGATTTTAACCCATCTACCCACACAGATGCTCATTTGGCTTCTAGACTTTGTCTCTTCCTTGCCCTGCTGTTGCACATGACTCTATTCTTTAGACTAGAAAAGGGAATATGTAACAGCCGTGGCGTAGCCATACACCAGTTTATGCCAGACATTCTGGATGCTGTATTATCTTAAGATGACTAGCATTTTAGGCTTTGTAACAAGATACTAGATGCACTGGCAATGAATAAAGATGAGACTTGACTGCTTTTCACCACTGTCCCTGTACCTTTATTGCCATCATGTGGCAGAAGCAGCAAGGCTTGCAAGGGTATAGCTGTGAACAAACAGATTTTAGTCAAGCTATTTATAATCACTTCAAGAAAGTGCCAAGTACTTCCTTTGTAGATACATGCACATACAATGTTCATTTAGAAAACAGAGCTCCTGATCAGTTTAAAAACAAACCCCATCTAAAAAGCCAACTTGACCAGCAGTAGTTGAGCCCTTATCACCTAAGCCTTAGGGGGAAATGATTAAATGTAAACTGTCCTTGCCCTGACTGCCTCCTTTCTTCTCCCACCATAGAGTTCTCATCGTAGAAGCAAGACTGCCAACTGATGGTGGCTTCTGAGGGACACAAACACGATACAATTTATTCATAGTCACTGAATAGGAAAATGCATTTTATGTTGGTGTGGTGCAAGCAATGTCTCAAGAGAAGGGGGCGCACGCCAATTTTAATGGCTGCCATCAGATCTTTTGATGCTGTGTCATAATCAAGTGTTTTACCAGCATCTTGAAGTGATGATGATGATGATGATGATGATGATGATTACTACTACTACCCTAGTGCTGGAAGCCAAAGCATTGTCAAGTTTCGGAAGGCTTGTGGAAAAGAGATCTGAAGGAGAAGAATGAGGTGCAGCTTTGCAGAAGTGCTGTTGTTTGAGAAAACAGACTAAGAACTCACCCCAGTACCTTTCTTTGTGGTTTGGCTTTTTTGGTTTGTTTTTTTTTTTTTAATTTTGTTTTGGTTTTGCTTGGGTTTTGTTTCTCTGTGGGGTTTTTGTGTTTTGGTTGCTTTGGTTGTTGGGTTTTCTTTGGGGGAGGGGCAGGTTTGTTTGTTTGTGGGTTTTCTTTTAATATATTCATATATGCATATACCTATCTTACCACAGCTTCTATAACTTTAAAGCAGCAAGGCCAAATTTTTCCACACAGAACTCCACTTCTCAGATCATAACATCACTCAGAATTGAGAACTGTCAGCCCTGATCTAAGAATTGCTGACCTCTGAAGATACAGAAATGCCTCAAGAACAGGTCCTATCCCTCAGCCTGCAGTCTACCATGCTAAAGGCAAATTGTAGAGCAGTGCACGCCATGTCTATGCTTTATTCTCACCCTAGATCTGAAGTAAAAACCCAGTTTAGGCCTTCTCCAGTGAACAGCTTAAAATACAGCTTCCAGAAGAGAACTGACACCAAAGACACATGCTGCTGCTACTACTTCTCAGCAATGCTGGGCAGTTAGCAGAGAAGGGCATATGTCTCTCTGAATGAGACAGAGAGTAGACTTCCACATAGGACACCTCTCCCTCAGGAACAGCCTCTACAAAAGCCGCTAGCAGACAGGTGAGCAGATGTAGAATACTGGTTACAGGGCTACCACTTGTTTTAGTCTCTGATTGAGAGGAGAAATCAGTGGAGAAAGGTACCCCAACTTAACTTACTAGCTTCTACATCTCTCCATTCCACATATCACATAGATTCAGTTCCCAAGGCACTTACACTTTGAAGCTGAAATATAATAAAAGTAATTCAGAACACGGAAGGTTTGAAGCGAGCAAAGATGGAGGTACCCACCATTGCCAGTCACATTAGGTCAAATTAAAACTACAAACAAAATCCATGTGCTGTTTAAATAAACTGAATACTATGGATTCACTTACTTTTTGACATCCAGAGAGCCATTTTCCTTGTTTTCCATGTCAACAGTTAGCATGGGGAGGATAGAAGTTTCTTTTACTTCAGCAACTGATCAATAAGGGGAGAAAAAATTGTGTTTAAGTATTGGTAGTATGAAAAGAGCAACATAATGTAACAGAAACAAACATTCCACCAGGACACAACCATGTTTCCACTTGAGAGCACAGTTGCTGTCAAAAGACTGTTTTTCTCAGAAGCCTGTCAAAGCTGATAATAGCTAATGAACTAGGAAATGCTGACCTGTGCTTCAAACACAAAAAATATTTCACACATGAAAAATCGAGGAAGGTAATGTTACATTTGATCCTTCCTGAAACTGGTAAAAATTTTATCAAACTATATATCCATATGTGTAGAGTGATGTGCAATATACAGCTAGATATCAAGGCAGCTTATTATGCCTTCAGTCATCCTGCTATACAGAGGATCCAAACAGATGTATGATCTTATCCCTAGAGAGGATAAGATGTAAGGTTTTGAAATTCATAGCCTTGTCCTACAAATGGGGAATCCAGGATACAGATTAGCATAAAGTGACTTATACCCATTTCACAAACAAGGTAAGGAGAGTTTATAATTGAGTGTCAAACTCCTTAGCCCTGAAATCTGTATATTATCCGTAAGACCATCCTTCCTTCACTAGCACAGTGTCTTCTATAGGTACCATACACCGGACTCTGAAAAGGAAAGGAGCATACGAAGGACACAGAAGAAAATCCAGTTTTGTTTCCCTCCTCGCAGCGTGCTCAAATACTTTCACTACACAGCTTTTTCTACCCCTCCACGGAACATGCAGAAATGACCAAAGCCTTTTCTTTCTGTTCTCAAGTAAGCCATTTCTATTTCAGAAAGCACCAAAGAACTGACCAAGGACTCAGGATGCTCTTGCTGTAGCATTAATGGATGCCAGTGAAATGTCATAGAGCTCTGGGAAGTACAGAATAGTGAAATCATGCTCTTCAACTAGAACTTTGCAAAACCAGAAAGTAGCAATTAATATTGCTGTTAAAAAAAATAAATTAAAAAGACCCTTTATTATACAGCTAGCAGCACGCAAAGTACCAGCAAAACAGTAACAAACTAATCGAAAAGATGCTTCTTCCTGCACCGCTGACCAAATAACGCATTCCCTCAAAACACTTCTTGGTTCACCTGAGGTGCCTGCAAAACGACAACCGCACCAGTCAGCCTGCGGGAGGTCCCTCACCCCGGCCGCGCAGGACCCGCGGGTCCCCCCCCTATTCTCCCATATTCCCCCATACACCCACATAATGGGAGTACAGACCCCCAAATCCCCCCATATCCTC
>JANHGB010043635.1:4290-22850 GCA_026283785.1 Coracopsis vasa | reverse complement strand
TGGGACAGGGCAACACAGCCCACCTTCAGGTGTGCTGGGAGCTGAAGCTGCAAGTCCTGTGTCCTGGACTACAGCTTGAAGAGCTAGGTGGTATTTTAGAAAGGGAGCACCACTGTTTCCACTGACTGCTTTTTAAAAGAAAGCTCTAAGGGGTTTCCATTCAACATGCCACGTTCCTAGGTGGTCCTTCTGAAGGTGTAGAAACTCCTTTGCAAAGGGAACCTTAATATCTCCAGGACATCTACTGACTTTGTTTTGTGGAGACAAATCTCCCTTGCCAACAGCCCTCTACTGCCCAGGACCTTGTCACCATTCTTTTTGAAACATAACCCTTGGAGTGAAACACTGGAGATGTATGACAGTGAAGGAAAGAGTTCCCACGTCTTAGCCACTCCTCCCAGTCATCATTAGCATGTCTACTCTTGAGTAGAGCATCCTACTCCCTATTCCACACTAGACAAAGGCACAGCAATAGTGTGGCTCTAAGCCTTGGATTTCTGGCACCACAGACTTCTTGAGGGCTCTTGGAAGAGTCACTTGGCAAGTGAGGCAAAATAAAGAAAATATATCTGCTTGGCAGGACTGCAGGAAGGAGACATGTTGTTTTCTTTGAGCTTCATTTTGCAAAGCTGAAAGAGGAAAGAAAGCTACCTGTTGTGCCAGCTACGTCAGAAACCCCGACATCCATCTTTGAGAGGTGGAAGGTGTAAATTCTTTCCAACATTCGTCTGGTAAGGCATGTACCCAGGGAGTGTGAAGAAGGATTTCAATTCCCTGCTTGGCTCAAG
This sequence comes from Coracopsis vasa, assembly GCA_026283785.1. Classification (NCBI taxonomy): domain Eukaryota; kingdom Metazoa; phylum Chordata; class Aves; order Psittaciformes; family Psittacidae; genus Coracopsis; species Coracopsis vasa. The sequence continues at coordinate 22,062 of JANHGB010043635.1, read as the reverse complement.
GGGATACAAACCCATTACTGTCATGTTAGAATTTGTACAACAGTTGACACTCCATTGACTCTGCATTAACCCCCCCCGAAAACCTAAATAAACCCCAAGAACCAAAAAACTGGAAATAAAACTGAGGGCACAGTAGTGCTGCTGGTATCTGGGGCCCACACAGCCCTGCCTCTTACACTGGGGTCCATCCTAATGGCTCATATCCCTTTTGATTACTGTGGTTGGAGTTCTATTTATAGGTTAGACATCATTGGGGTTGCAGGGGAGGAAGGCATTGTTCAATGAAGGAAGGTGATGAGGAATTAGTGAAATGAGCTTTGAGAGTTTTGGAAGCCCAGTCTTTGTCTCAGGTGAGGCTGAATTTTGTTTTCAACTGTAGTATAAAGAAGACTACTCAGCTGCTACCAGCTCACTGTGATTTCCTCCTTGACTCCATCAGGAGAGTCACCTTAGCAAGATGTGGGAGGAGAGCCGTGCTCTTTTTTGTGGAGAAGGTCACCCATAAACACCTCCATGATGAAAGCTAAACCAGAAGGACTTGAATGAAACATCATGTTGTACAAGTTTGAATGAAAAAGAAGGATGCTATATAAAACTAATGTCAAATGCTCCGCATCATGGGTGCAGGAGCTGAAGCGCTGATGGTATGAAAGTCAGTGATTGTGTAAGTCAGTGCCTGTCGTTATTTGCAGCTGCACTGAAGCCAAGGCTGGAGGAAGGTCTCAGTTCTGAAGTGTACCTTTCAGAGCTACCTTGGGCCAAAGCCTCAACAGTTGTTAAGGAGATGGTGACCCCCAGGAGAAGTGGGCTTTTTTAGGCTCACACTGACAGCCTTGCAGGCACAGCTACTTTCTGAATAGCAGAAGTGAAATCCAATGGGATTGATGAGTCAGAGCTCACAGGAGCTGTAAAAACATATGCAGACATCACTATTGGATTATACGAACGTGAACGGCATTGCCTGCTGGCACTGAAATCTGTGTGTAGGATAAGTAAGGACCACCTGAAGCAACACAGCCTTCCTTGTCCCACATCCCAGCAGAAGATACTCCAGTCCATCCGCCCAGGTGGCCTCTGCGCTAAACTTGCCAAACAGCAGATCCCTCAAAGCCAAAAAACAAGGATTCAGGACATGGGGATGATGTCCTCCATTTTATGATGCGACTTGCACTAATGGGGGCTTAATAGAAAGATGGGGACAGACCTTTTAGTGGTACCTGTAGTGACAGTACAAGGAGTAATGGTTTCAAACTAAAAAAGGGTAGATTTAGACTAGATGTAAGACAGAAATTTTTTACAGTGAGTGTGATGAGGCACTGGCACAGGTTGCCCAGAGAGGTGGTAGATGCCCCATCCCTGACAGAGTTCAAGGCCTGGCTGGACAGGGCTCTGAGCAACCTCTTCTAGTGGAAGATGTCCCTGCTCATTGCAGGGGAGTTGGAAGTAGATGACCTTTAAAGGTTCTTTCCAATCCAAACCATTCTATGGTTCTGTGAAATGGTAGGTCACATCTCAGAGCATGGGACGTATTTCCCCCAGAGGGAAGGTGGGGAAAACATTAAAAAGGCTTTTATTTTTGTTGTTTTGTGATCACAAAGAAGCAAATCATTTGCCAATCAGAACTATTAAATATTGGCATGGCACCAGGTGAAGACGGAGAACAGGGAACCCCTTGGCACATACCAGCTGACAGATCCATTATGCTCCAGAGACATTGCCCAAGTGCTGAAAAGGAACAAGCGTTGTCCCCATCGTAGAGGAGGAGGAAGAGGAAGATCACAAAGGTGTCATGGTTGCTGTGAGGATGACATTGCTTGTGGGGAAAATACTGGGATCGTTGGAAATCAAATATTGGCTCTAGCAGCCTTGGAGGCAGATGAGCTTCAGTTTCACCACATTCCTCTCAATTGTAGCAATAGAGGATCCCATATCAGATAAACCAACTGAAAGTTTTTTACATAAGGTCTCTGGCTCAGCCTCAAGCTTCCTTCAGCTCCTCTAAGGAGAGGCCCCTGTTTCCATTGTTCGTATTTCTCCTGACCCATCCTTACCAACCTCAACATGTTGGTCACCTGCAGCATCTCCTGGCCTGGCATCAAAGATTCCTTAATTATTCCCTTACCCCTTACAGGGGGATCATTATATCACATTTGTTATTCAGTGATGTGCCTTCTATCCATTAGGAAAGGTGGAGAGGTGCAAGTTGTGGCATTAAGTCCATTCCTCATATATCTGTCTGTAAGACCACAAGTCTCAGTGTAGGTTTTCACACTGCTCTGAATTATTTGGAGCCAATATAACCAGGAAACCCAAAGGCCTGCTGCCATTGTTTGGTGTGTAGGCTTGTCTCAGGTCCCCTACTTTTTAGCAGCATTTCCCAAATGGGTTAATTTCTATGTCTGGGGAAGCCTGCTTTGCAAAAACAGCAGTCCTCGGGACTGCAGGCAATCAAGGCTTTCAGGTCTAACCCTGAAATGAAGTAGGGGTGGCTCCAAGAGCAAGCTCCAGCACACCCACACTGCAGCAACTGATGCTAGCCAGTAGCTGCCCAGTGGATCCATGCTGGGGTCTGTGTAATGCCTCAGTCTGTGCCCTTCTTCCCAGAAAGCCATACCAGCTCCGTGCCCAGCTGATTCTGCACTGTTTCTCATCAAAATCCAGCTCCGGGGTTTGTTTGACTTTTTTTATCCTTTTAAAAATCAGACCCCTAAATGCAAAGACTTATGCAAATGCAAAGCATAATAACAAGAAGCTAACCACACTTTTGCATATCTTAAAGGAAAGGTTAGGTTTGGGTCCCATCTGTGTTTTGAACGAAGTTCTGATTGGGTTCTTGTTTCCTCTGAACCAGCGTGCTAGTGTCAACACATCCCTGGGAAGATGAAAGGCCCTAGAAAGACATTTGATCAGATTAGCTGTGATTCAGATCATTGGAGGGAAATTATTAAATGGGCAATTCCTGCCAGGGAACATGAAGGTGATACAGATAAGAGGAAATGTTGGATTGAAGGAGGTTGGATTAACACAGCTTGTAAAATCCTGAAGGCCAAGTTTCCCTGAAACATCTGAATGATTTTGTAAAAATTTTTCTTTCTTTTTTTTTTTTCACTTTTTTTCTGCTGGTTGCTTGTGGTTATTGTTGCACCCAACACAGCAGAGCTGCAACCTCCAGAGTGGTGCTCGCAATTCCAAACCTTTCAGGCTCTACTTGAAACAGGTAGAGCCAGATTGTCAGACACTGGAGCAGCCCGGGAGCCTTGTGCAAGATGCTGGGAGTGGGGCCTGTACTCCCTGCTGCCCTCAGAGCTGAGGGTGGGTCAAGGGCTGGAATGCTCTTGCTAATTACCTACTGTCAAAATAACCCCAGGTGATCGCAGGTAACCAGACCCCCAAGATAGGCAAATCAGCAGGAAGGTCTGGTATCAGTAACCCAAGTCTGATACCTGCAAAGCAAACATCCCTCTATCTCTCTCTCTATCACCCTATCTCTCTGTCGATCTAATCATTACCATGTATGTGTCCCTACCTACCCTGCTTAATGCAAGCACGTTTTATCAGTCTTTCTGTTGGCTTGGTCATGTGTGAAACACTGGGCGTTGGATCCCCCCCTCCCACCACCCTGTAGATGCCTTCTTTTGAATATTTCATAGCCATCTTGAGTCCTGAAACAGTATGGTCCTCTCAGCCCTTCTAACCGCCACAAATTGCCCCCAACCTCTCTTCTCCCCAATGGCCTGATGTCCCTGGGAGGCTCTAGACAAAAGGAAACTGTGTGCCAATTGAGGGTTATTATCAGAGATACAGCATGCTCATTGTGGCAGGACCAAGTCCTTAATGAAAGGGGAAGGTAGAAAAGGAGGGGGAAGGACTAGGATGAAATTCTTTGGGGTGCGTTCCAGGTTAAATGATCTTTGCGGTCTCTTCTATCCTTGAAAAAAAAAGGCAAGGGAAAAAAGAAAAAGGCAAACCCCAAAGATTGCTATGCAAAATAGCCCCACTGGTCAATAGGATACAGGGAAGGGGGGAAAAAGAATATAATTGTATTCTGTTATCAGAAGCAACATGGTCGAACAAAAGGATCGCCTTCGCCCACCTGAGAATGGAATGTGAGGCTCCATTTCGCTGCTCTGATCGTATTTGACAGCCCCCCTCGAGACTGCCTGGTTGGTATGGCAAATCGTCCTTATTACCTGCTGGGGTGAATGAATCCCCCTTTGTGCTGGCACTGTCACGCTGCATTAGGTTGACAATAGCCCGAGATATTTTATATGAAATTTGCCCTCACTTGTGATTAGCCAGCACCAACTAAGTCATAGCAACCTAGAACTATGCATTGGCCGGGCCCCGTTGTCGGCCGAAAGGGAAATCCCTATTCAAATGGTTTAATAAAACAATCTAAAGGGCGTGTGAATCCTGAAAAGCATTTTCACTTTTCTCTTTAGCTTAATCTCATGGTCGCTGGGATATTGTGCTCTGAGCAGACCCCAGCAGGGTGTGGGCTAAGGTCCCCCATCAACTTCTTTTACAGCCTCCTTTTCTGCGAGTTAATGATATACCGGTGTGATTGCCTCCCGCAGCAAGAAGAAACACGCATTTGATGAAAAGGATGGACCTCCTAACACATCCTAAATGGCAACAATTTCTCATCCAAAGGTCACAGGTCATAACCTGGATTTTGAATCACCACCCAGATCTTTTTCAAAGCTGTGCTAAAGCTGGGGGATTCTGCAAGACCGTTTTACACAGACACAGACACACAGACACTGCGTTACCTCCAGAGGTTCTTGCTCTGCTTGAGTCCTGAGTTTAGTGTTTGGAAACAACTGGATTTTCCCCTGGTTTTGGGCTACAGCTTGCTGCCTTTTTCATCCTCTCAACCCTGGGTTGCGACACAGGGAAATGAACAAGACAGAGGTGGGCAATGCAGAGATGTGCAGAGTCTCTGCAAGGCACCTCCTGAGCATCCCCAGAATGTCACCCAGAGCTCAGCAGCACGCGGGTAGAAGCAATACCCTTAGTTGAATTAGCAGCTGGCTGTTCATCCATGCTCCCCACCCAAAGCATCACCTCCAGCAAGGCTTTGAGGTCTCAAAACTCTCCCCACTCACTTGCAGGTATGGAAAAGCTCTCCCAGTGCTGACCCCTTGATAAACAAGATCTCTCATACATGAGTAAGATGCAGCTACAGAGATTCAGCTGTGGAATGGGTTGGAAGGAAGGAGAAGTGGAGGGCTCCCCATTTTCATTTTTGCTCCTCTTCCTCACGCAGGCTGGGAAGTAAAGGAAGACAGCAGCAGTGGGTCCGGAGTCTCTGCAAGACTATCTGAAAGCTGCATGCTCCTCTTAACATTTACCCAAACAGACGAACACTTTACGTCTGAAGAATGAGGCTGGAAATCCTCAGGGAAAAAAGCTCCCTAATGAACCTCCTGCAGCTGAGTTTCCAAGCACAAACGAAAGGTGAAGGGGAAAGCAGCACAGGAACCTGTTTTCATTTTCCCACTTTTCTTCCCTCTTCTTTATTCCCTCCCACCTTTCCCATTCTGAACCCTTGGGCAATCTGGGTCTTCCTCTGTTGGTTGTATATCAATATCCTCCCTAAACTTTTTTCCGCCAGAATCCAGCAAGAAGAGCAGGGCTGCAGGGAGCATCCACAATGAAAACAGCCTAGGGTCTCACTAGGGACCCTCTGAGCTTTCAAAATCAATGTTAGCCTCTCTTAAAAGGTGTTCACATGAGCTGTGGTATGTTTCCACTGCAGCTCCCCATGTAATTGTAAGCTATCTGGGGCAAGGAGTGATTTTGTTATTATGTGCTTGTACAGTATTTAGCACAATGGGGCCCTGATCTCTGCTTGGGGCCTCAGAGTCTACTGTAATACAAATAATTAACCATAATAGAGCTGGGAAAATATCTTAATAAAACCATGGAATCAATTTGAGGCAATTAAGCAATTTTTTGGCTTGCAGAAGTTTTTGCTTTACAGGCTTGATTTGGAGAAGGGAGGGGGTTTTGGGTGCTGGGGGAGCTGCAGGGAGCTGCTCATCCTCCTGCAGCAGGTTTTGGCAATCTTTTTTCTTTCCTGTGCGTTTCAGTTTCACCAATTGAGGAGGCAGAAAAGTTTTATGCCATTCCCAAAGCATTAAAGCCACTTTTTATAAACAGCTCATAAGAGGAAACATGGTTTAGAGGTTGGATATGTGGTTCCTGAGGGAGAAGGAACCTGAACAGTATGACTTTCTAGCAGCTCATCTGCTCTACCTCTGCCCCAGTTGCCCACCTGTGAAATGGAGAACAATCATTATCTTCTTGCTTTCTAATCCCAAGCACTTAAGGACGCAGCTATCTGCAAAAGCATTGGGGATTGCAGATCTATTTAGATAGAGAGGAATAAGAAAACTGCAAAGCCCCAGACACAGACTGAATGATTTACAAGCATTTATAAGTCAGCAGATAAGCTCTGGATGACAGATATTCTGATTATAGTTGAAGCTCTTGTATAATTTGCAAGTGGAAAAGGGAGCTAAACATATTGAACACTTGTCTAAAGTTGTATTCAGTTCTGTACTTGTCCAAAATAGAGGGAGTGCATGTGAGGACACTACAGCAACGAGCACATCTTCTAAGGCTGGGCAAACTAATAAATTTACTGGCTCATCCAACCAAAATAGTGACCTCAAGGAGTGAACTACACCACCCTTTTCTGAAGAAATATCTATACCCTCTATCAACATGTCTGCTGGCCAAGTGGATTCAGAACCCAAACTTTGTCATGAATAGACCTTTCTTGGCCAAGCATTTGCAGCAGTTCTTAAGACCAACAGTCATGTCTTAAGAGGCCTTCCCTTCAATCTTTCAGTCCTAGAAAGACACAATCAGGCTGATCACAGCAGAAAATGTGAAAAAAATAAAGATATCCCTCCATACACCATTGTGCACTGACAGTATGGCTAAGACAAGTCTGTGAACTGGTTATCAGCCTGATGTTGGTCCCAGACATGAAGAAATTAGTACTTAAAAGCTAGAGAAATGGGTCTGCACCACAATTCTTTCAAAGTAGACCTCATCTTCTATTTCATGTATGTCCTAATAATGGCTCATTTAGCTGCCACGAAGAGTTAGCCTGTCATCCTGCTGGACTGAAAATGTCATCAGTTTGATTTGGGAAGCTGGGCAAAAATATGCAAGGTGAATATTTGGCTAGACACCTGGCAATCTGTCATACCCAGAATAAGATAAAGAGCTTGAGTTCCTGATAAATATAAGACCACAGAAATGAGATAAATGGAAGTCGTCCATCAGCTTCACTGCCAAATGATAGACAGGAGTTAAAAAATAATATCAGCAAGAGTTTTCTCTCCTAGCCCCATGTCATACACTCATCAGCCTTCATGGCGAGCGGAGCTGGAGGTGTGCAGAGATGCTCTCTTCTATGGAGATGATCTCTTCCAGTCTGAACTGCACATGGGTTTTGCCCTCCCAAGCAAGGAAAACAGTGGGCACCCAGAATGTGAATAACATTCAGGCAGGAACTGGATTCTTTCTGAGAAGAGACAGGGGCTGTGAGTGAGTGGGAAGAAGAGGCAGGTACTGTATGTTTTGATGATCAAATCAAAAGGCTTCAATCCTTCTCTCTGGGTTCAGCTCTTTAAAGTCAGATGATAACATTTCCTTTGATGAAGCATTCCCTTCCTCAGACTATATGGCATTAGGGTATTTTTGCTTCTTCTCTTTCACATTATGAAGCTTTTCTAGAGCTTGACCAATCTGATTGCAAGAAAACTTGAAATTCCATCTTATACTTCTCAATTTTGCTGCTTTTAATTCACCAAATGCCTGTATGCTGTTATGTCAGTCCTGCCTTTGTATTTGACAACCGAACATGATGTTATTCCTGATTTTGCATCTGTTGCTCTGCTACAGGTTCTTAAAGAGCATCCACACCCCATGGCTATGGGTGTATGCACTCTAGAGTTGGTGGGAACAACTCACAGCTCCTTATCCAGCATATTAACTTGGAGAGAAGGAAAGGTGATGACCTGTTCTGCCTACACTGTCCTTGGCGACTTTCGTAGGAGTAGAAAGCGTTTGCCAAACTGCTGGAGGAACCCAGTACCTTAAGGGTTTACTGACAGTGCACATTGCTTTCATCCCTGCCTATCTTACAGCAAGAAAATCAAAGCTACGTATCCTGCAGTCTCTTGAGATGGGAGCTGCTAAAGATTCCTCTGCTTCTGTTAAATGTAAGCTCCCTTGGTGGCAAAACTGCTGCTGCCTTGTATGATGAGTGGGGACAGATGATATGTGAAGTGCAGAAAAAAAGAAAAGAACAAACAAGAACCCTTAGGAAATGTCTTTGAAAATCAGTTACTGAATAAATCGGGCGAACTAAGAAATATATCTTGGCTATCTGCTGAAAAACAAGGGACTTGATTCTCCTCTTTGGTGTAAATCAGAATAACGGTTATCTAATTCAGTGGAAATGGCATAAAAGTGAACCCAGAGTAATTAGGGGTGCATCTTGGTCTAGGAGTATTTTTTTTCTTACAAAAAGTTTACTTATTCTAATGAGACACCTTCCTTTTTCTTACTTTGCATGAAACTGGTATTTAGATGAACTGGCAGGCTCAGCCCCTGCTCCAGAAAACCTTAAAATCGTAGATATGAGACTTGGACCTCACACCCTTCTGCCCAAAGGCAGGATCCACTCTGCCTAAACTATCCCTGACAGATGTTTGTCTAACCTGTTCTTGAAAACCTCCCAGGTCGGAGCTCCCACCCCTTCCGCAGGCAATTTATCCTCATGCTTCACTACCCTAACCGTTAGACTGCTCTTCCTAAAGTCTAGCCCGAGTTCCCTGCCTGTGATTGAAGTGGACGTGGAGGAGAACTTGACAAGTTAACCTGGGCAAACCAAAGGAGGATGTGCAAGGAAGAGAGGAAAATGAAGTAATGCTGTGAAGTTGCAGAGCTGGGAATAGAGCTCTAGTCCCTCGACTCCATCTGCGTAAGGAAGGGAGTTCTTACCTTAATCCCACAGGATACCTCACCTTTCTCTTGGCCTTTTTTAGTATGCTCCCTCTTCTCACTCACTTCCACCTCTTGTTTTAATTTCCCTTGCCTTTCAGCATCTCACATGTACCCCCAGAGGGCAAGGCTGTTGTAACATACACAGTCTTTTACTGATTCATCCCTTTGCTTATGTGTGACTAACACTCATACTATTTGTCTATAGCTATTTCAATTGATGTACATTTAATATGCAAAAATTTAATTAAAGGGCTATTCATAAAAAAAAATCTGGGCCAATTTAATATTTTTTTAAATACCCTAAGGGAATATTTCAATAAGATGCTAAATGACAGAAAACATTGTCAGATTCCCTCTCCTCACCCATCTCTAATCAAAGCAGCAGGTTTTGATATTGTAAAGAAAAAGCCACCAAAACCACAACAATATTTACAGGAATTCTCTCTGCAGGTGCAGAGATCAATCCTGAGAGAAGCTGAGAACTTCCAGCTCTTGGTGGAAACCAGTGGAAGTTATTCTGAGCCAAACTATGCACCCAGAGCCAGCTCCTTACCTAGTGGATCTGTGTTAATGCTCTGATTGGAGAACTTGCTGAATCTTTCTAATCAGCTCAGTCCTGCAACCTTTAATCATGCAAACAGCTCACGCCTTCAGTGCAGTTCCAGACTTGCCAGCAAAAGGCTTGCAGGATGGAGTATGGCAAGGGGAACTGGGATTTGTGCTGGCACAACAAAGTTCTGATGGTTACAGGCCTGAAAATGCATCTCTCCAAATAGATGCTTCTCTCCGGTTAGCTGGGAGAAGTAAAAACTCTTGGGCTTGCATATTACATGGCCCAACAAGTCTCGAGTGGACAAAGTCATTCAGGAGTTTAGCAGATATATTAGTATTTCCTGCTTCCAGATAGGCAGGACTACCAAAATGAAGAAGTTAAATGGAAATCATGGCCCAAAAAACCACAACAACCATCTGAGTTTGTTTATCCTAAGAGGACCAACTTGGTTTAGGTCTTGGGAAAAGACTGGAATTAAATCACCCAGTCTTCAGTTCAGCATCGTCCAGACCTGATTCACAACCGTGGTCAGAAAGTCCGGTCTCCAGCAATTTCAGGTACTTCTAATAGTGGTTCAGTACAAAAGTCTACCTAGGACAACTCCCTACACCAAGGCTGGGTGTGTTACATGCAGCGCACAGTAGGTGGTATAACAGTGAGGACACAAAAGTCTTGCATGACTGAGAGCAGGGTGTCACACTAGTCAGTGCTGATGGTGGCCATTGGCCTTCCTACTCCTCCCAGCCTCCTGGCATCCACCAAAAGCCATGAAAACTTATGCTCCCTAACAATCCCAGTGCTTCCTATCAAGCTTAAGACTTTCAGCATGAAACAGCAAAGCCTCAAGAGCATCAGTGATGAAAATGTTCAGTCACCCACATCCCAAGTGGACACCTTCACCCCAAAACTAAAGCCGTTCCATGGATGACATCTGCTCACAGGTTTTTGAGACCATTCCAAGGCTTTTCAAGACTTGTGAGAGCCTTGAAAGGCCTTACTGTCATGCCAGGGCAAATGAGCTGCAGAAATCCCAGAATTTTCCTCACACTAGAGTGCCTATATCCTACTACAGCATGGAAGTCACAGCTGCCATGCCAAAACTGAGTCCAAAGGAAAGCTGCGCATCATACGTAAGGAGTTACCCCCGAACTCTCTAGCAGAAGGGTGTGTACAAGTCATGAGATTCATTCTTCAGGAAGATCTTCAAGCCCATTTAACCCAAGCCTTCATTTCAGGCATTTTTATGAGGTCGTTGCAAAGGCTCAGCCATTTATGTCTTCAGAGGGAGATAGTAGGGTACCTGAAATATGTGTTAGTGTGCGCTTTACCTCCATGGAGCAGTAGCCTTGCACTGCACACATAGGAGCTGTTAGATATGCTAATATGTGAACACAGGCCTCATCTTGAAATCTTAAGAGGGGATTAGAGCAGATGAGTCCTCATTTTGTTTTCCAGCACAGCGGCAGAGATAAATCTGGCTACTCCTTTGCAGGGTGTTAAAGGGGGATTTCCTGGTGGGTGGGTCTCCTCAGTGGGGTATTATTGTATTGACAGTGGGGCGGGAAGGAATGGATTAAGCAACTGGCAATGGGATATGGAGCCTTTGCATGTGTTGACAATGGATATAAGCTAGGGAGGGTGTAAAACTGTCAGTAGGCTACGGGAAATCAGGTTTGGTTCCTGGCTTATTCCTGGAGACCACGCTGTTGCTCTGGAGCTGAGCATTACTCTTCAGAAATTCATCTGTGGCTCCCATGCTGGGTAAGTCACTGGTGACCAACGATAGGGTTCAGGTGTTGTGGACACTGATGGACCTCCTGCTGTGGAAGGCAGTCAGCCACCTGGAGCTGTTGAAGTTGGGTCACCCATACACTGCCCAATCCTACTCCCACAGTGGAGCAATGCCAGTACTGGGAAGAAATGTTATCTTCTGCCCATATATCACTCCCAGGTCCCACCATCCTCTGGGCTTTCCTGAATATGTGCAATTTTTCTGCTATGTTTCTTGGCTATGGTGAAGATTTTGGCATGCTTTTGCTCTAATCTTTGTGTTTGGTCTTCTATTCTGGATAAGCATAGGCACTGTGGGCATCACCATCAACTTTGATGCTAATTTTAGGGAGTGGTGGAAGCCTACAGACAGTTCAGGAGCTACCTGAGAGCACAGCTGAGCAAAGCAAAGCTAAGAATGGGTTTTCACTTCACCATGGAGATGTCATCTCATTTAGAAGAGAGATTTTGGTGAGGAACTGAAGGAATTCTTCAAATTTCAGAGTCTGTGTTTACCCTTATTTTAATGCTAAATGCAACGGTCTCTAAAACTCAAAGTCCTGTTGAGTAAATACATTTGATTTAAGAAGCAAAATGCCCATGATCTGCAGATTCCCATGGTCTCACAGAGCTGCTTAGAGATCAAACACAAAAATGAAGAGCTCCCAGCTGATAAGTCCCACACAAAGATGAGTACTTCACCTAGGCTGGTTAACCTCAGTTGGCCAAGTTGAGATAAAACATTTTTTAAGGCAGGGCAGTTTGTGTATTAGTTCAAGTGAGTAGCTTAAGTTAAAGGTAGGTTTGGGTATTAACTTCGGTGAGTAGCTGAGTGGTTCCCCAGCAGCTCCTGAATCACATGTGGCTCTCCAGTGTTTTGCATATGGTTCTTTGGCTTGTGGCTGGTTAGCAGTAGGGCTATGCTGTGTGGGGACTATAATCCCAATATCACTGGCTTGAATTACTCTGGGATGTGGCTTGCTTGCCCAGGCCAGCTCCAGAGGAGCCACCATCATCATCTGAGGTAGTTCTGGTGCACCGCTACCCCAGACTTTCTGCTGTATGTCACATGTGGCTTATTAAGTGATGATCCACCACACTGATGTTCATCGCAAACTGTCTGATCCCAATCAGTATTCAGTTTAGATCTTCAGTTCTTTTAAGCCAGGCTAAGTGCTCGGTTGTGCAGTCTAGAATAAGAAACCCACTGTTCTTCTGGCAGGGTTGATGGAACCAAAGAAAAGTCTAAAACATCAGGAGGCACAAACCTCACAAAAGAAGGTGCAGCCTTGTATTACCAAACTAGCAGTTAGCCTCAAGCCTCTGAAATATCACAGCCAACCCTAGCAAGAAAAGCCCAATATACTTCCAGCTTTTGGTCAACCACATTAGTGGTCAACCCCATAAAATAGGCAAATACGTGTAGTTAATAGTTCAGAGTGCTTGACGCAGTGACCTCACTGAGTTGCAACACCGGTGATTACAGCCTCTTTTCCAGTAAAACTGTAATGCTGATACATATTTTTTTTAATTGCACCTATCCTACTCTGCAGACTTTGAATAACTATTATTTTGTAGCCAGCACTGCTGTATAAGGCTTGTGCCAGAACTGTAATCATGAACATGGCTGTTAGAGAAGAGTATCGTCCATTTCCAAAGTATCTACATGAAAAGTCAGGTTAAACATGGAGATATATATGAAATCATTAAAAAAAAAACCCTAAACCAACAAACCCACAAAACAAACACATTTTTTCATTTTTCCTTGTCTGTTCTTTTTGAAAAGACACCGGCTTTAAGTCAGGCTGATTTAAAGATTTCAGGGAAGTCACAGTAGCCTTAACATGAGTAAGGCTATACATATGAATAATACTGATGGGACAGGAATATTCTGGAGGTTAGTGGTTGGCTTTGGTTGAAGTGAGGAGGTTTTAGACAGAGTTTTTAACTCCTATGCTTGATTATTCTTACATATTGATTATTGATTGTTTGATATAGTTACTGAAGGCTTGGGACAAACAATGGAGACATGGAACTGAAAACTGAGATGGTGCTTTTCTGCTGGCTGAGAAGTTCAAAAGCCTCAGCGTCCATCTGGGCTCTTGAGAACCAATACAAGAATGCAAGACTCCATTGTTTTTCTCAGTGGAAGTATAGAGTATTTTATGATAAAACATTTATGTCCTTTTCAAGTCTTTCCTGGTCCACAGGGATCAATGACATCATATAGGGATGTGTTTGGACCAGGGTTATAATTTATAACGCCATAAACAGAATTTTACAAAACCTATTATTTGCCAGGGTTTTGCCTTCAGAATCACAAAGTCATGTCTTGTGTTCGAGTGCAAATGATATGCACATTAGCTTTTGATTGAGAAGACACTGTGCTCAGGGGAGCTAAATACAGAGAATATCTTTCATTTCAGATGCTGGGCACAAATGATAATTCAATTACAAATCTCACCAGAGTACTGCTGCACTGGTCACAGACTGAACATCTAACACAGACTGGTTGCGCTCCACAAAGCTCCCATCTACTTCTCTCAAGACACATGTATGTCTTCTAATTTATCTGTCAAGGAATCTATCTGAAATTCAGTTAGGAAAGCAGACTGAAAATGCTTTATGAACAGAAAACTCAACAGCACTAAACCACTTTTCCACATTTTGTTTCTTCTTTGAGAAGAACCTGTGCAATTTCCTCTTGGAGCATCTTCATGATGCATTTATAATGGGGGAGAATAAGTCACAGATTTGGGCCTATGTTACAACTCTTATTTTATAGAGCTATAAGGCTGCTTTATGAATTTAGAGGGGTCTGTAGGAGACCACTGCTAATACTCCACTCTCAGTTAATCTGGATTTAGGTAGCCTGTCAGAATGAAGGAGTTTGGAGATCATGTCATGCCTAAGGGCCAAAAAAATCGAATTACCATATTATGGGAAGTTCCTTTTTGTTTTATTTTTAGGAGTTGAAAATCAGATGGAAAACATGAGAGTCTGAATTTTTCCATGTGATAAAAAATGGAGAAAAAAAGATACTTTTGACTCTTGAAGTATGTTATCTTACTAATATCAGAATGTTTTGTTTGACAAGATAAAACCATTCAGCTTCAATAATAGACGATATTCTTCAACAATATAAATATGCTATAAAATATTAAAGGTAGAGCAGTGTGCTTTTTTGATATTTTAATGATTTTCTATCTTGAAATAAGACCATATTAAAAATAAAAAGAAGTAAAATGGCTTCAATTACTCAAATTAAACTATCAGAAATTTGCAAAACACAACATGAAATCCATAGCTGTGCATTTTTGCCTTAAAATTTTGCCTGCAAAACATCTGATTTTTGATACAGCTACCTTTTCTGATGGAAAACTGGTCTAGAAAATAAATAAATACATTTTTGACAAGGTATAGTATCTCCTAGGCTGGATCTTGTGTGCCTAGCCTAAGGGGTCTCCAACTTTTTTATGGCTCCGGGTGAACAGAAATATCTCTTTATGCCCTCCCCACCCATTCACACTCCCACAACATCCCTGTGGCAACAGCTTCCCTGGGAAAGTAGCATGATTAGGAAAGGATAAACCATAATTATTAGCTATCATTTAATGTGATTTAGCACCTGGAAATAATGGAGAGGAAATTGTGCCAGATGCTTAGTCAACAAACTGCAGCCTACCAGGAAGTGTTCCATGAAGCATTAGTGCCCTGTCGATCAAACTTGAGAGCAACACTCATAAGTAGGCCAATAAAAGTACCTAAAATATGTTGCAAGAGCTGCAGGGCCCTACATCTGACCTACTTTGGTATCACTCTGAAGTATCCAGTCGTTTCTGTGGTGCACTCTGTGGGAAATGGAGATGCAGAGGAAGGAGGACCTAATCCACTGTCTGCATGACAGCCAAAAGTAGAGCCAGAACCAAAAACTCTCTTTTAAACCTTGGTCTCCATCACTGGTCCAGGATGAGAAGCCAGACAAATAACATGTATGCTTTGTAAACTGTTTCCCTCTGTTGGAAAGGCGAGATGAGTCAAGATGAAATAAAAAGCGAAAGCCACTCTTTATTCCTTCACCCACAAGCTCTACATATTCTTGAGTTCCACCTCCAGCAATGTGAATGGCTGTGTGCTTCCCAGGATCTGGTGGGCTCTTTGCCCTTCTGTCTGTGCTTTGCCATTAGATTTTAGGGTCACCTACAGCCAAAGCTCCCTGAGCCTCCCTGAGGCTCACCATGCTTCTACTTCCTAAAAAAGCCCACCCAAACCAAACAAAAACAACAACAGCTTCCTTCAGTGCATATTCGTACTGTGACATATCTACAGCCCTCTTTTATGGGCCCATTTTACAGTGATCTGCTGTACTCTTCAGAAGCATCTCAGTGCCCCATGGAAGCATGTTGAAGGTGAGTAGGAAACAGCGCACCATGCACTCTCCTGCTTAATGCCTTGGGGTCTACTTCGCACAGTCCTCAGATGCCTCAGCTTCACATATCTCATGCTATTTTTCCATAACATGCCCCTTCTGTGCAGCACCTTTACCTACCCTGGAGTGGTGGAAGTCCCTACTCACTTCAGCTGGATGCTGCTTGACATGAAGCTCTCTGATTCTGTGACTTTGCATCTCCCGAGACTTCTCAGTTCCCAAAAGCCTACTTTCCTCCTATATTGGCTTTACCCTCACTGCTCAGTCTTAAGTCAGCTGTGTCCTCATCATTCCTATGAGCACATCATTCACATGCATAACAGAGAGACTCACACAGTCATAACAATCCTTTTGAACCATTCCCCCTCCTGCAGGCTGATCCTTGCCTGTTTGTTAATCCTATGGCTCTTCCTGGATGACGAGTCCTTCCTTTGAAGGAGGTTCTCCCTGAAAGATGGGGATGAGGAAGCAAAAAATGGGCGAAGTTGGCCCATCAAGGCGCCCACTTCGTCATACAGCAGACCTTAGCAGAGAGCGTGATAACCTGTCTCCTGTCAAAAAGTGCCTTGACTGTCTGCTCTGCCTGCTTGGCAGGAGACAGCCCTGCTGTGTAAGCCCATAATGCAGAAAGAAGCATGTAGGGCATCTTTATATGCTTTGCTTTTTCTCTTGCTGCCCTGTTATATCTGCTCAGGGAGGAAATTCTCTGCTTGTTATACAGGAATCCAACTAGATGACCCAACAGCCCCTTCTGGCCTTAAAATTCCCACATCTATTCAGCATTGCCAGCTCATAACACATCTCACAGGAAAGAAAAGCCACATTCACAAGCTTGGATCCCTCTTTGTCAGAAGGCTTTGCTTGTTTTGGCTGTTTGGTACATAGGAGTGTGGGCAGACACATGTCCAGCTCCTCAACTAGCAAAACCCACCTTTGTGGACCTGAGGACAGGGCACCTTGGCTTGGGACCAACCCACATCATAGTGGTGCTTAACGGTGAAGCCCACCGTGTCCCCTTTCCCCCCCAGCGCCTGGATGAAGGCGACCAAGCCTCTGCCGTCTCCGTTTCCCTCCCTGGCTCTCGTCCATGCGTGTGTGTGTTTGTGCGCCAAGGGCCCATTTAGGGCCGGGATTCTCTCGGGACAAAGGGATGCTAATCAGCTCCCTCTACTGTTCCCTTTTGTCTAGGACTAGCTCCCACGCTTGGACTTGGCACTCTGGGATGCGGCAGAGGGAGCTCCTTGTTGCAACCAACCTGGGCCCAGTTGGGGAATGCAATGTACCCAGCAGGGAAGGGGGAGAACAGGGAGGGGGAAGGAAATAAATCTATAACTCCACACAGCCTGCTCCCGGCCAGCCCGTCACATTGTGCACTCTGCCTGAGGCAGAAGTTTCCAGTGCCTCCCACCGCCAGGAGAGACGCCACCGGTTTTGTAGCCACGGGCTGTCTTGTTCCTTCTCCCCTCCCTGATCCCTCGTCTAATGTTTTAGTCGCCAGAAAAAATCTCCATGTCAGGGTTGACAGATGAGGGTTTGTGCAGTGGGAGGTAGAGGGAGCACAGAAAGCAAACAGGATCAGCTCCTGGCATTGCTACCATTTCCTTTTCACCATCACTGCTCGCCCAGGTTTGCAGCCCGCACCTGGGTGTTGGCTGTTTACAGCTGTTTACACGGGCTGTCTCATCTCCAGAGAACTGTACAGATGCACAAGAGCCAGATCTTTATCCTGGGATCACTTTGCAGGTGGAGAGGTGATGAGGTCAGGGCCTCTCAATAAGAAACCCAGAAAACGCTTGAGCCCACCAAACCCAGGCCATGTGCAGCCTCCAGCTTCATTGGAGATGAAGGGGAGAATGTGATGTTAATTGTAGTCTTCTGGGTGGTATCGTTATGTACCAGAGGGCTGCCTAGTTACTAATATTATGAAATAAAATTCAGACCTCTTTTTTCTCTTTCATCTGGGTCATACCTAGATCACAGACTGAGATTA